>WIGO01000026.1:0-57033 GCA_014235945.1 Colletotrichum plurivorum
CTCTTCAAGGTCGACGGGAAGCTCATCCAGCCGTCTCTGCAGGTCTTCCACGCGGTCGTGATTAGATAGGCCGGCCAAAATCCTTGGGCGCAAAGAAAGAAAAAGACAGTCGGAGTCTCTGTCCCCTAGACCGACTCCTGAAGAACGACTTGTTGAAGCCGGTTGGATGATGATGGTCTCCCCCCATGCTTGTGTGACCGACACCACCCCCTGGGCCGACCCAAACCAACCAACCATTGTATTTCCATCCCACTCCCTCCCCCCTCCATCCCAGTTCCACCCACCCGGTCAAAAGAACTGCGGCGGTTTATGTGAAAGAAGAAAAGCTCGCGCAGGAGGTGAGCTACACACACACATACACGCGTTTGTGTGATCGTGTGCCTCGTATGTGTGGGGGGAAGGGGTAGGGAGGTAGGGCTTATTTGGCGTTAGGAACCTTTGATTCAAACGAACGGAGAAAAGAAGAAGAAGAAAAACGCCTTGCCATCTTAAAGATGAGGGATTTTCTTCCGAATCAGGACATATTTTTGGTAAAGGGGGATGGATTTATCATACGAAAGGGAGGAGGAGAAGCAATACGAAACGAAAAACAGCCTCGGCAGGCGTTTATAGTAGGATATCATCATGTACACTTAGAATATCACCACCAGCAACAACAAAAAAAAAAAAGAAGGAAGAACACAGCCCAGGATCTCCGCTGTACAGCCGTGATTGCTCATCACCACCTTCACACCATCACCACCAATTCATCATACCTCGGTTTCCCGAGTGCGCGGGGTTAGGAATATAAGACCCGGGGGCCAAGGAGGGGGTGGAGAGAGGGAGGATGGAGGGTCATGGATCGGAAATGACCAATGCGGTCTGAGATCGGGCGCGTTGACGAAAACGTGATGCCATCGGTAAATCCTCCCTTCGCAGTCGTTCGTTCACTGCACTATAGAGAAGTCCAAAGAAAGCATTCCCAAGTTGCCAGGGCCCCCCCCCAGCCCCAGCCTCAAAAAACGTACACAGTACATTACACCGCGGCGGGTCCAATCCACGAGCCTGCCCTGTCAGTGCATTTGGAGGTCTCAGCCCCAGCAGCCCTTTGTGACTGCAACTGCAACTGCAAGTCCAAGAATCTGAAGCCGATAGGTCCAAAAGTATCTTTGCAGTCATCGTCCTGCCTGGTATGGGAGGGGGGATACCTCGTGACGACCCCGCGAGCAAACGGGCGAATGGGCGACTAGCGCTCGTAAAGCCCGGTCTATTGGTCACGGTACGGTACGGCCGCCCCCCTCCACCACCTAAGCTTCTCGAAGTTTGATGACGGCGAGACCCCAATGAAAATCCGCCGTCGCCGACACCCGAGCCCCGGGCACTGGTGTGATCGTCCATCCCCCCCCCCCCCCCCCCCCCCCCCCCCCCCCCGTGCTTTCCCTGTTGCTTGCCAGTGCTTGCTTGTTTCCCCCCTTGTCTTACCTGCCTCCCACTACAACGGGATGTGCTCCGTACACTGCCTAGGTGCACCTCTATTAGCGGCAGCTAGGTGCCTGATGCAGTCCGGGCTTCCCGCGTTGCCTAGCTGACAAGTGCCATGGTGCCCTGGCAGAATCTCACTTCCTCAGCTCTCATTTGCCCCTATACTACGCGGCACTCAGCGGCCGCCATGTCAGCCCTCGAACACCCCCGCAGCCAATCCGGCGCCACGAGCCGCTTGTCTCGTGGGGCCTCCGAGCCCCGAACCCCTGTTGTCGGTCTGCGACGGGCCCTGCAGCCCTACGGAGCAACGTCCATGGGACGTGCGCACCGTCACCCACCGTCACCCGCCCGCCCGTTTTTGTCTTGCTCCACGGGGACGGGGACGATGTGAGGCCCGTTTACTGCCTTTACACGCTCTTGATTCCAATGCAGTTGTCCCTTAGCTCCGTCTTGTCAACTCCGCAAGGTTGCACTGAGACGAGAGTACTCTTCACCGGCTGCGGCTTTTACACACCGTGACCCCAAATCTCACACGCATGCCTATCCCCCGGAAAGAGGAAGACACCTCTGATACAATTACTTTCCTCTTTCAGGACATCATGTCCGCTGATTTGCACTCGGCCGAGGAACGCCTAGGTGATGGCGCCTTGATGCCCTTCGATGCCATCCATACTCAACCATGGCTAGGGAAAAGGAACTCGATGCTCCCGCATCGGCATCGCATCACATCGCATCGCATCGCACATCACATCGTATCGTGCCTCGGCCGCCCTCGCGGACGTCCTACCCGCACCCTGCCTCCGTGTCTAACCAAAGAGAGTCATATTCGATCGTCTCGGGGCGGCCTGCCTGCATACGCAGCCGCTGCCATCTTATTCGTCCAACCGGTCCCGCGTCTTCAGTTCCCTTGCTCCTCCTCGTCCTATAAGCCGTCATGATCCACACTCGGTAGGGCTGCAGCACACCATCAACCTGATTCCACGAACCATTGTTTGCCTAACTCGGTCCAACAGGCGTCGGCACTCACCCACCTAATAACCTCCCGGTCCGCGTCCTGATGGGCACCTCTGGGCTGCCCACTCCGGCTTTTGACTTGGTATATATCCGCTTGCTCGCCGGCTTTCCGTGTTCGTCACCCAGATCAAGACTAGACCAGCTTTGGCCTTTGTTCATCTTCCGAGTCCCCATTTCGATATTCTAGTCCGTCATCATGGTTGGAGTTCGTGGAAAGTACAAGGGGTGTGAGACCTGCAGGGCCCGAAGAGTCAAGGTAAGCCCTTAAGCAGCCCCTGAAGCGCCTCCTTTGGGGGAGGAAACCACGCGAGCTGATGTCTTGATCCCCTTCTAGTGCGACAACGAACGACCCTACTGTCGAAAATGCACCGACAGCGGCCGGGAATGTGCGGGATACGAACGCGAGATGGTCTTCATCACCGCAACGATAGACGACGGAGGCCGGTGTTCGTCCCATCCTCCACGGCAGGTCCAGTCGTCCAAGAGAGCCTCCAAGTCCAAATCTGCATCTGTGGAGCGAGAGGTGCCTCGACCGGTACCAACGGAACCCCTGGCGCCAGCTTGGGACGATTTGATCACCTTGTCCGAAGGCGGCGTCGTGTATCCAGTGCAGATTGCGGCTCTGCACACGCCGCTGCAAAGCATCATGCGGGGCGGCGAGGACCCGAGCGGATCCAAATTCCGTATGGCCTTTCCGCCGTACCTCCCCGTCGAGTTGGAAACCTGGCACAACGGGAGTGAGGTGGATCTGGCTGCCCAGAGCATGATCAGTCTACTTCCTGCCACAAACGAGAGCGGACCGCCAGAAAGCATCTGTGCCTTCTTGTTCGAGGTTTGTTTCGGGTAGTGCCTGGGTCATAGTCGACGGCTAACGTTTGTTGCAGCAAAATCCATCCTTTCTCGTGATGAACGGCATTACGCCTTGGGGCGTTCCTCAAGAGAGTATGGACCTTGTAAAGAAGCTTGGCCCCGAACAGTTCAAACGGTTCCCGTCCCATCACTTCTTCGTCAGGGTGTACAGGTGCAATACGGTAATGAATGGCCCAGGAGCCTGTAGTCAAATCAGTACTAATCGAGCGAGGGCAGATCACGCTCGCTCTCTTCCACCGGAAGTCGACGTTCCTGTCATCCTTTGACTGGTGCACGGTACCATGGGAATCGCATCCCAAGACCCCCTTCGATAGACTCTTCGACATTATCGTCCACCTTCCAGGCATCTTCGCAAAGGTCGACCGCACGTTACCGTTTGCCGCGACGCTGCAGCGCCGACTCAAGGCCCAGGACCTGTTGAGTAATTGCTTGCAACTTGAGCACCAGTTTGAGGAATGGCATTCGTACGCTTGTGCTCCGACTGTGGAGCGTCCGTATGCGTACTGGATCGAGGAGCCAAACGACCCGGATGCGCAGCAGATCCCTTTTCTCGGCGGTCTCGCATTCAACGACGGTGTTTCTTCCGTCATGTTTCTGTACTACTGGACGGTCCAGTTGATGCTTCATCGCTGCATCGAGCAGCTTCACCATGCGATATTCGAGCCCGTCATTGAGGACTTTCCAAACATGTACCCTGATTTGCCGGCCCATTTGCAGATCAACCTTGCCAGGTACCAACAACGGCGGGAATTTGCGTCAAGGATATGCCGGGCGCTGGACTTTGCCCTGAGCACCACAGTTCAGCCCGATCTGCTGATGGCTCCACTGGCCGTGGCATTGGACTTTTATCGAGAACTCAACGCGTCTTCAAGAGATGGGGAGCTGGAGATCATGTGGTGCGAGAACTTCAAATTGAGGTTGATTTCGAAGGGTCAGGACATTGCCAATGTCTTGCAGAGTCGGCAGTGGGCCGATGTGGCTAAGTTCTGAGCGATGATAGTTCTCGGTGTTACCCGTTCTTTTGCTGGGTACAGGTAGTATGGACAGACTACACAGGCGTTTGTGAAGGAGTTATTCAGGTACCAAGAGTGGAAACGACCAACTCGGGACATGGTTACATGGTTTTGGCCGTCTGGTTTTGGCAGTCTGAGATAGACTCTCGTCGATATTCTGCGAGAATCTGCAACGTGGACTGGCCGCCGGTCGGCATGGGATTTTGCTGTTACACCAGTAGGTTTTTGGTATTGCTGCTGCCGTTGTACACGTAAACTAAAGATGGTTGAATTGTTAGACATGATAAGTTGTTTGTAAATTTAAGAATTCGAATGCGATCAAAACATGGTTGTTGAAATAAGGTGATGTGAAAGAAGCAGCGAATGGCCGGCGCAGACGTTGCTGTTGGTCCATGTTGGTGAGGTGCTTCAGGTGCTCCGGCGTACCTACCTTCCTGGGTGGAACGAATGTGTAAAGCGCACGGGCCACATGGGATACCCAAGTTCACCAGGGAGATGCACATTACCCGGACTTTCCCCGGCCTGCGCAGGAGCTCCTGGGAGCTTTTCAGCCTTCCATGCCAGCAGGTAGGTACCGAAGCTTCGTCAGACCTGCAGCCTGCCTCTACCCTCTACCTCATCTACTACCTACCCCGTCCACCCTCCACCGACCGCGCCCTCCTCATCCACGGCGATTGTCCCTCAACAACAAACGATTCGCCGACCAAATCAGCAAAAAACAGACAGATTTTAATACAACCATCCCACAGCAAGAATGGCTTCAGGATACGACAGAGCGTTGTCTGGTACGTTGCCGCCCTTCCTCCCCGCAATTGCACGGTGCTAAGCTAACCTGCCCCAAACAGTCTTCAGGTTCGTCGACATGGCCCCTCCCCCGAAACCACTCAACGTCCCTTTTCTAACCGGCGCAGTCCCGATGGACACGTCTTCCAAGTCGAATATGCCGGCGAGGCCGTCAAGCGAGGTAACATTGAGCGCCCGCCGCATGCATGGGTGAACACTGGCTCACTCATGACACAGGAACCTGTGCTGTTGGCGTGAAGGGCACAGATGTCGTCGTCCTCGGTTGCGAAAAGAGATCAGCCATGAAGCTGCAAGACACCCGTATCACCCCGTCGAAGATCCAGCTCCTCGATACCCACGTCTGCCTCGCGTTCGCCGGTCTGAACGCCGACGCCCGCATCCTCGTCGACAAGGCGCGGTTAGAGGCCCAGTCCCACAGACTCACTGTCGAGGACCCCGCCTCGATCGAGTACATGACCAAATACGTTGCTGGTGTGCAGCAGCGGTACACGCAGAGCGGTGGTGTCCGGCCATTCGGCATCAGCACCTTGATCGTCGGCTTCGACAACGGCAGCAAGGTTCCCCGTCTCTACCAGACTGAGCCCTCTGGAATCTACTCGGCATGGTATGTAGCTCCGCTGCCCGCAAAGCCCCGAGCCCACCTCTAACTTCTCGATAGGAAAGCGAACGCTATTGGCCGTTCCAGCAAGACCGTCCGCGAGTTCCTCGAGCGCAACTACAAGGAGGACATGGATAGGGAGGCTACCATCCGCCTTGCCATCAAGTCGCTCCTCGAGGTCGTCCAGACTGGAGCCAAGAACATTGAGATTGCGCTTATGGCGCCTGGCAAGACCATCGAGATGCTTCCCGTGGAGGAGATCGAGAACTACGTCAAGAACATCGAGCAAGAGAAGCAGGAGGAGGCTGCCAAGAAGAAGACCGGCCGGACGCCGGGCACTGGAACTGCGGCCATCCTGACGAGGGGCCCCGGCGAAGCTGATGAGTAAGATGATGAACAGGCGTTGCGGTTCGCGGATAGACGACACTGATGAGGGTATCAAACCAAATACCAATGTATTACCACTTCTAGACTCGGACGCCGTGGGGAATCTACTAAAACGGTGTCCATGAAATCGCTTGCTGCCATACTCTGCCGTCTCCAGCCACAACTGACCCACGCACTCTATCCCAGCACGTCTGCGTCGTCGGTGGGATCGAATATTGACCTTCCCTGCACCTGGCGGACACGCTCGTCCTTGATCATGCGGCTGTCCTTTCGTGCGTCCTCACCCTCGACGGAGATGGCGGCCTTGGGCGTCACGGCGTCGATGACGAAGTGGTTGTCGCAGTGTGGGCAGTACTCGTCGGACTCCTCGAACTCCTGGGCATCCTTGCGGAAGCACTTCTTGCACTTCTTGCAGGCGAAAGTCATCTCCATGGACTGGAGGAGAGGGTGTTTCTCCTGCTCGTGGTGGCACTCGGCGCAGTCGAACCACTTTTTGCCTGTACAACATGACTGTTTAGAGGGGTTCGCCCAGAAGGGGGAGGAATGTGTGGCGGGGAGACGTACAGCACGGCGACCGGATGGCGACTTGTGCGTTGAGGACGTGTTTACTATCACGGCTGTTTAGCTAGCGGTCAGGGGCACCTGCGGCGGGACGTGGCTCACCACATGGCGGAGTGTGGTTTTCTTGTCGTGGCTGGAGTGTTCGTTTTGACCCAGCGGGAGTTTCTTGATCGTTCGTTTCGGTTTTCGGTCGCCGGGGAGGTTCTTTGGGGAGATTCGCAACTTTTAGTGGTGGTGGTTCTTCAGGTGAAGAAGGTTCCACCAAAGATTTGGCGGCTGCTGATAAATTTGGCGGGGTTTGCTTCGCCTGCCAGGTACCTAGGTGAGGTGCCTGGGTCTTTTGCGCTGCACACCCCGCCAAGGGAGTGGGGAAGAGAACCTCGTCGCTTTCCCTGTTAGTATCACCACCAGTGACATTCAGGATGCGATGCTCCTGAGCTTAGAGAATAATAGTTGATTCACTGTTTCTTATATATATATAAAGCCGGTCATCTTCTTTTTCCCTTAGAAAATTCAACTGTATCTATGCTGCACAAACGAACAGGAACAGAATGATGTCCCAGGGCAGCCAAGCAGTTCAGGATGGGGTCAGTAAAACGGGCTCTACCTACGAGCAGGGCACAACAGTTCCAAGGTCTTTACAGAAGTCGGCAGGAACCTTGAGGGCAGTATTACTACCGCGTGGACGACAGTGGTGGACGACAGTGGTGGACGACAGTGGTGGACGACAGTGGTGGACGACAGTGGTGGACGACAGTGACGGACGACAGTGACAACAGTATCGCAGAAAAGAATCCAGTACACATAATCATACGAGATGCCTACCACTGTGCCCTCTCCCAGTAAGTTTTTTTACCTACTTAAAGGGTCTCCTGTGGACTTATTTTACGCAAAAACCATCACTACCTCTTATTAGGTATTGAGTAGGTCGTTTCTTCCAGGTACAATCTTTGTGGGTGGGTCCGTCAAGTGCTTAACTCAGCAGGGTACGTACCGAACAGCACGGCTTGCAGGCTGCAGCCTACATCATTCGCCTTCCGCTACAATCTATTTCAGCCAAACTTCACCCCCGACACACACGATACTTCAAGATGCCACCGAAGAGGAAGGCACAGGGAGCCGCTGCCGCGGGCAGCATCAAGGCTGGAAAGGTCTCGGCGGTCTCAACGCCAGGCGCAGCCACACCCAGGAGCATGGCTAGTGACAATGAATCCTCCGTGGTGGACCCTGTGAGCGAACCCGAGGACGAGAACCTCGAGAAGAACGTCGACAAGTTCTCCGTCGAAGCCTACCTCGACCGGCCGAAAACGAACGGACACGAATCCATGTCGGGACTTTTCAAGAAGAGCCGCGACTTCTCGTTCTTGTCGCTCAAGCCCGACTACCAGAACCGACCGCTGTGGATTGACCCGGCCAAGGGACGCATTTTCCTCGAGAGCTTCAACCCGCTTGCTGGGCAGGCCCAGGACTTTCTCATCACGATTGCCGAACCCATCTCCCGACCACTTTTCGTCCACGAGTATGCCCTCACGACGCACAGCCTGTACGCTGCTGTTTCTGTGGGCTTGTCGCCTCGAGATATCATCAACACACTTGATCGATTCCTGAAGATTCCCTTGCCCGAGAGCATCCGCAAGTTCATCGAAGGATGTACACAGAGTTTCGGCAAGGTGAAGCTCGTGCTTAAGAATACCAAGTACTTTGTCGAGAGCACCGATCCTGTCATTCTGCAGAAGCTTCTGAAGGATGAGGTGATCGGGCCCCTTAGAGTACACGGAAACGAGGAGATCACAACTACTGCAGCGCCCAAGCAGGGGCCGCTCGTAATTCCTGGCACAGCAAACGCTGCTGGTGTTAGGCAGGCTGAAGCGCAAAAGACCAATGGGCGCGAAGGCACAGTGAACGAGGCCGAGGTCTATGCGACACTCAACGACGACGATGAGGACGACCAGGAAGTCACCCACGCCTTTGAGATCGCAGACGATGCTGTCGAAACAGTTCAGAAGCGATGCCTTGAGCTGGAGTACCCAGTATTGGAGGAGTACGATTTCCGCAGGGACGAGGCCAACCCGAACCTCGAAATTGACCTGCGCCCTGGGACCTTGATTCGGCCGTACCAGGAGAAGAGTCTGAGCAAAATGTTTGGTAACGGCAGAGCAAAAAGTGGTCTGATCGTTCTTCCTTGCGGTGCTGGAAAGACGCTTGTCGGCATTACGGCAGCTTGCACCGTCAAGAAGGGAGTCATCGTTCTCTGCACAAGTTCTATGTCAGTTGTGCAGTGGCGAAACGAGTTCCTCAAGTGGTCCAACATCAAGCCAGAGGATATCGAGGCCTTCACGTCGGACAACAAGGGCAGGATCTTCCCGGGTAACACCGGCATCATCGTGACGACCTACTCCATGGTCACTCAGACTAGAGAACGATCTCATGAGGCGAAGAAGATGATGGACTTCTTGCAGACCCGTGAATGGGGTCTGATGCTTCTCGACGAGGTGCACGTCGTACCTGCCAACATTTTCAGAAAGGTCACGTCCTCCATCAAGACACACTCCAAGCTTGGTCTCACTGCTACTCTTCTTCGCGAGGACGACAAGATTTCGGATTTGAACTTCCTAATCGGGCCCAAGCTCTACGAAGCCAACTGGATGGAGCTTTCCGAGCAAGGCCACATCGCAAAGGTTCAGTGCGCGGAGGTCTGGTGCCCCATGACTACTGAGTTTTACGACGAGTACCTGAAGGCGTCCGCCAGAAAACGGGCGTTGCTTTATATCATGAACCCGCGCAAGTTCCAGGCTGCTCAGTACCTCATCAACTACCACGAATCTCGCGGAGACAAGATCATTGTGTTCTCGGACAATGTGTATGCTCTGAAGACGTACGCAGAGAAACTTCAAAAGGCGTACATTTACGGCGGTACTGGACAGACGGAGCGTATGAACATTCTCCAAAACTTCCAGCACAATCCGGATGTCAACACGCTGTTCCTATCCAAGATTGGAGACACCTCGCTGGATCTGCCAGAGGCTACATGTCTCATTCAAATTTCATCTCATTATGGTTCGCGTCGTCAGGAGGCCCAGCGTCTCGGGCGCATTCTTAGAGCAAAGAGGAGGAACGACGAGGGCTTCAATGCATTCTTCTATTCCCTCGTCTCGAAGGACACACAGGAGATGTACTACTCCTCCAAGAGACAGGCTTTCCTGGTCGACCAAGGTTACGCCTTCAAGGTGATTACGCAGCTAGCGAACATCGAAAAGACGCCCGGTCTCGCCTATGCCGCCGCAAGCGAGAGACGCGAACTGCTGCAGAAGGTGCTCATCGAGAATGAGGCCGGTGGGGAGGACGAAGTCATCGACGACCTTTTCCACAGCGGCACGATGGGTCGGGCACCAGCCAGGGGCAAGAAGAAGAAGGCAGCCGCCCGGAGAACGGCGGGCTTGCTGGGCGACTTGTCGGGCGGACAGGATATGGCGTACGTGGAGCAGAACAAGCGGGTGCGGCTCAAGAAGGGCAAGCCAGAGAGCAGCGCCTTCTTCAAGAAGATCCAGAGAGAGAAGGCCAAACGGTGAAATGTACTATTACGAATACGATCATGGCGTTTGGGAGGGAGGTTATCTGGATGGGCGGCAAACGGCGCTTTGCCATTAACTTATATCACTAGGCTACAGGGCATAGAACAACTCTAACGGATCATCAGTTACCGGCGTTGTCTCCATTCCTTTCCAGTCATATGCTGTCTGTGTCCAAGATGGGGCTACCTCTACCTGTTGCGACGTGTGAGCCGACGATGGTCAATTGTAGAAGCTGACTGCCAATGGTTTTATGTCTCAATAATCATGATGAACTTGGATTCTACGGTGTTCGTCTTTGTAACAGTTCAAGAGCTAAAACTCAACTTACAAGTGAACTTGGGCTTGAGTTTGCTTCTGCCATCCCCCGCCTCTTTTTGGGATTGTGCTATGAGAAGTTCTTGCCTTCTGTGTGGGTGTCTCAAGTATTGTGTCTCAAGTATTGATCCGGCAAGTTCAAAGGTTGATTTTGACTAACCTCTTGAAACTAACAGTATCTGAAGTCGGTTCCTGGAATTCTTCTCGCCCAGCGAGCAGGCAAGTCAGCTTCAGGCCTTTGATTACCGCGAGGGATTCTAGTTGGGCGGCAAGTAAGACTATGTGCCTATTGCAATAGGGGACTATTATTTCACGCCCCTAAGCTGAATATCCCACCGCCTACAAGCACCTACAATGATAATATACAGTAGCGACGATAACGGACAACAGCAACGACGACGGACAACAGTAATAATCACGGATAATAGTAACGACGATAATTGATAGTGGTAGTAGTAGTAGGATTGACTTCCTAAAACTACACAATAGGCTAGAATAGCTAGAGTGGGATGTGAAATACTCAGCCTAGGGTGTGAAATAATAGTTCCTTTACAATATAACGCGCTCGTAAGGCACTGCCAGCCTTGTCGATATGCGCGCATATTCGTGTAACGTACGCATCATAACATCAGGCTCCCACCGCCACTTTTCTATTCTCGGCGTGTTCAGATCAGGCTTGCGCCGTTCAAGGCTGCCAGGAACCTTGGCCAGGATGCCTCGTGATACCTCTATTTCTGGCGACTAACTCACCGTTTGAAGCCACTTCTTCCTCTTTTCCTCCTCCAAGATACACTGATTCATCATGTCCTTGATTACATTCTTCAACAGGAGTCGACACCTCCGGGAGTTCAACAAGAGCCACCAGGGCTGGCTCTCGACCGGATGGCGGAAGGCGGCCGTCGTGAACATCGGCCTGATGTCTGTAGCGCTGCTTTTTCTCATCGGCGTCCTGGCAGTCGCAGTTTCCAAAACGAACGGCGATTTTCGGCAAGCATGGATCTTTTACACCGCTGCCTGCCGTGACAGTAGCACCAGCCAGATCGATACCCTACTGCACCTTCTTATCAACATACTTTCGACCGTCATACTTGCCTCCTCCAACTTCTTCATGCAGGTTCTCAACGCGCCCTCTAGGCGAGAGGTTGATGCTGCGCACGCGCGTGGTATATGGCTGGATATTGGCGTCCCTTCGTGGCGCAATAGCTTTCATCTGTCTAGATTCAAGTTGGCTGCTTGGATAGGTCTCCTCCTGACCTCTGCACCTATTCATATGCTGTTTAACAGTTCTATTTTTCAGATTAGCAGCCGTATGGGGGACTTCCACCTTACCGTCGCTGCCGAAGGTTTCCTTTCTGGCGGTAATTACTCTCTCCCTGGCGCCAGCCTGTTTACCAAAGAACTAGCCCCCAGGGGCTCTGAGCGAAAGAATCCTCCTCCAGACTACGTGTTTGGTTTTGGCACTTGGGAACTCTTACCGGAATTCGAGGACCGTTACTACGCGGCTCACCTAACGAACGTCTCGAAAGCAGCAGCTCAGGCGGGAAACTGGAAGAGACTGGACATAGACGAGTGCAGGGCGATCTATGGGATGAACTGCACAGGACTAAGGGAATATCGAAACGTCGTCGTAGTGGTCGAGGGCCCTGGCTGGAAGAGATCCGATCTCTGGAACATGACCGCAGACGCGGATTCGCGCTGGGAGCCGATAGTACCGCGAAACGACACCAACACGTCATGGTACGCAGCACAATGCAGGATGGAGCTAGTGCCGAATTCGGGATCAGTTCCCAAATGCGACAACAACTGCGACGGCATACTCTCGAGCTATCCGGAATATCTCGATTCCAACCCGAAAGGACCGTGGCTTGTTCCCCTCAAGTGGTGGTATCCCGACGTTCCAGAAATCATAATCGACGGCGACGTGGATGAATACGACAACTTCAGAGCTTACTATCCTTGGGCCACACCATGCTCAACTCGCCATAAATCATACTTTGGGCTGAGATTCGATCTAGACGCGCTCAAAATATCGTACTGTCTAGCCGAGTCGGGAGACTGCAAGAGCTCAGTGGCCATTTCTAAACCATTGTTTCTTGCAGTAGTCCTGTCAGTCCTGTCCAAATTAATCATCTGTATCATCACTGTACATGTCCTCGGTTCAGAGGAGGCACTAGTCACTCCAGGGGATGCGATTGCTTCCTTTATTTCGGTCCAGGATGGCCAGACATCGGTATCCGGGCTCCTTACACAAGAGCTCGTTCGGATGCGCGAGTTGACGAGAGAGAAGGGTGCTGCCTACTCCCCTCCCCGTTAGGACCTCAGAAGTGGTCCGGAAAAATGTACAGGCAGAAAAGGGGCTCGGCTATCACCCAAGACGTATGGAAAATAACCTACCTCAACTTGATTGCTGGGGCGATGGCGCCAATTGTCTTGGTCGGGTTGCAGATTGCCGCCGGACTACCGCTGTAAGAAATTTGCAGTTGCCAATTGACCCCGGCGAATCTTTCTATACTGACGAGAAACCTCACAAAAGGCAATGGATCAAGTTGAACGCTTCCGAGGCAAGCGATCTCTTGCCACCCATCGGGGATGCAAGCAAGGGCTTTTTCATTGTTTCGATCCTCGTCGCCAACGCTCCGCAGCTCTACCTCTCGTTTTGGTATCTCAACTACAACGCAATCATAACAAGACTCGAAATGAGTCGAGAGTGGGCGTTGTTTTCTGTCCGATACTGCCCGTTACGAGTGACTCGACCCAGGTGAGTTTCTCATGGCTAGATCCAAAGGTGTCCTGTGAATGCGCCGTATTGAAAGTGACTAACTGCGATATTAAAGAGGCCAGCAAACTGCAACTTATCGTCTTCAACTACGATACAGATACAGCGTTTTACCGATCATTATGAGCGTTTTCACTCATTGGCTGGTATCAAACGCACTCTTTATAGTTGTTTCCCAGGGCTGTAAGTACAATATCCCAAAAAACACATTGACGATACAGCCAGTAATGTGAATAATAGCTTACTACCCAGTCGGTGGCGAGAACTTCCAGACCGACTCGATCAATCTCCCCGAAGGTGCCGCCGTCAGCATCGCCACCGCATCTTTGCCGACCTTGATCCTAGCCATCCTCGGTCCCATCATGATCACCATCCCGATCGTGCTATCGCGGAAAACCAACCCCGGCTACATGCCAGCCGTGGGGTCAAACTCTCTCGCGATATCAGCTGCCTGCCGCGTGTCGTCAATCGCAAAAGCCTACCCGAGCGTCGACCACCCGAGAGTCGATCAAGATACCGAGCTCGAGGACCTCGTCCCGCCATCTGATGACGCTGCAGGTGCCGGAGAAAACACGGAGAAGGCCTGCGAGAAGATGGTTTTCTGCCGGTTGAAATGGGGCGAAGTTGAGATGCCGGAGGGCTGGTGCCAGCAGGTAGGCCATCTCAGCTTCGGGACCGTCTTTGACGACCCTAGACCACCGACGGAGGGTCGGTGGTATCAATGATTCAAATCCGCATGTTCATTCGTGTTGATTATGAACAGGAATGGTTGAAAGGCAAAGAGGCATGGGCAGTTTCCTGGTTTTGGACAGGTACAACCCTCACATATTCAAACCAGTAATAAGGTAATCCGATGTATGGGTAATTTATTGTCTTTTTGGCTGATCGTGGTGCCGGGTAGGTTTGCGAACATTTCTGTAGGTGATCTAGTAAAGATGCATGATGACCTATGTACATATCAAGTAATGTATTGGAATAAAACCGTCTAATAGTGTGGTGTTGATGCGTGGGTAGTATTGCAGAGTTCGACAAGGCACTTTATTCCTCAAACCGATTCGACGAGACGAATGGTTGCCCACCGGGTTTTGACTTCACGGAGAAGCTTTCCTGTTGCTTCATTCTCCACTGGCGAGTGTTTCTCGCTGGATGTCATGTCTGGTGCGTTGAATATAACGGGGGACTCTTATTCCACACCCCAAGCTGATTACCTACGTATACCACCTCCTCCTGTAGGCAGCAACAATAACAGACAGCAGCGAAGACGACGACAACGGACGACAGCAAGAATAACAGTGACAACAACAGCGACAACGACGGACGACATCAACAATGACGGACAGTAGCAACAGTGATGGATAACAGTGATAGTCTCAACTAGTACGAGTAATAATAAATAAGAACCCTAACTAGTGATAATAAGGTAAAACGAATACTAGTGGGATAGTATGGCTAGAGGAGATGTGAAATAACTCAACCTGGGGTGCGGAATAACAGGGCCCATGTAATGTTGGCAGTGACTTGCTCAATATGCTGCCGGCAGAGTGGCTAGGCCTACCCTTGCTTTAACATACGTAGTGTAGGCTCAACTCAGGCTCGCCTCAAGCATCATTCCATTCATCAAAGTGGCAACTTCAAGGTGAGCAGCTGGATGAAGCAATCCTGCTGCTGCTTCGTGCACCTTGTGTGATCTGACTGTACGCATGCCGTGCCCACTCTCCATGGGTAGCCTACTACAGCGGTCAGCGAGTCGGAGCGGGGCCCGGGGCTCTCGGACTGCGGCCGCATCCACAGAGTGCCCGTATTCGAATCTCGGATGCTCTCCTAGACCTAGTGTAGAGGGTCTCCGCCAGTCCAGGAAGAGAAAGGGGGAGTTCTTGCGGGACCAGCAATCAGTTCCCTGTCAAGAACGGAGGGCCTTTCGTCTGCTCTTAGCAAATGCTGCCGCCGGAAGATCGACGAATTGCCGTCCTCGGGTGGCCGGATACTACGTGCCGCCTGCAGCGATTAGAATCGTGGATCTGATGACTGTTTCCATTTATTTTATGTCAGGGAAACCTGTGCCGACGGTTGGCAAGCGCGACTGTTGGCTAAGAATCGCTTCAGAATGACAAACAGCGTGCCGTTTGCGGACCGTTGGAGCTGCTCAGCGTGTGCCAAGCGCCCTTGCCCCTTTCTGTCGACTTCAGACAGGGGGGAACTTGAGAGGCCAGGGAAGAGCCATCAAGGGACGCGCCATGGGGAAAGTCTTCGTTCTGTTTCTGTGTCCCTGCACAATCAACTCATCAACCTGCCAGTCGACGGACTTTCTCTTTCACGTGGGTCGAGCTGGCGAATAACTTGGGTGGTTCAAGTTGCTGGTCTTGGCAGGTAGCACGGGTCGACTCGGACCCAGCTGCGATTATCCGCTCAAACCTCTGCCAGTCCCAACCGGCGGCCGTATCTTGAAGGCGGTGCGTCGAAGGGTGCCATGCTTGTCTTGGCACTCCAGGTTTGGAGATGAGCGTCGTGTACCGCCGCCCGCCGGGGCCCTCTCACAACTCGCGTGCAGGGCCTCGCTGGCGAAGGCCAGAGTAGGACCGCGTTGCATCGGTTGAGGAGCCGACAATCTGAGCGGTGAAGACGGGCGGGAGAGGGAGGAAGGGATAATCAGGTGTTGAGGTGGTGAGACTGAGAAGTGACGGGGGGGCGTGGTTTTCGGCGGCGGTGCTTGTCGACAGATTTCAGTTCTCACCTCGGTGGGCGCGCCGGGGCGGCGGTTGTTAGTGCCAGTGTTCTGGGCCCAGAAGTAGAACCCGATCCGTGGCGGATGACGGGCGGAAGAGGCAACCGGCAGTCCGGCGTGCCAGGGTTGCCATTGGCAAACGGGTCAGAAAATAGCGACCAATCTATTGGAGGATTGCATTACCTTCTCGCGAGACTCTCATCGAAGCATCAAAGACGGTGGTTTCCCATGAAAGAATTCCCCTTAACCGCGTCTTAGGATCGCCAACGGGCTGTGCTTGTGCGAGATGCATGTTTGTGCGATGGCCTGCTCAAAGCCTCCACTGTGAGAAATATGTTGCGCCCAAAAAAGATTCAATGGGCGTCAGGATTTGCTCTGGGGAAGCCGACGAGTTTCACAGACCGCCGTGGCTTGAGGCTGGCAGTTGCCTTGGGCCAGCAGGTGGTTTTAGCCCGTGGCTCATCGTCTCTCTCAATGCTAGCTGCCAGTGCTTTCAATGCGGTACCGTGGTCGAATGCTGGCCGGGAGGGATGGGCATTTCCTCATCTGAAGTTTCGGCGGACGGGCTGTATCTTAGTGGCCAGGATGACCTGTCGAAGGCGGCGGCCATGGTGTTTCAATTTATGAGGGACGAGAGGCATTGTCGAAGACGGGTGTTGTGACCACGGGAGTCATGTTGAACGCGTCGGGGTCCGTAGCCAATTCCACCCGGAGGCTAGGCCAGGCCAGGCCGCCGTCGCCGTGAGTAAACAGGCAATCTTTCTGGTGCGGCTGGACAGAAAAGCCCGCGGCGCCGTGGCGGGTATAGGCAGACAGGCAAACGCTGGAGGCGTATCTGAGAAATCGGCGGGCGTGAATGAGGTGGTGGAAGGGACATGCATGCGTTCACATGCCGCTGCTGTGGTGACGAGAGGAAGTGTGCCTCCACTGGTGGTGTTTTGGGGTCATCTCCAGTCAGGCACGCAGGAGAGAAGGAGGGGGTTAGGAGGGTAGGACCTATAGTGCAAGAAGGTAGGGGTGGCCGCACCTTCTTGCTTCCAAGAGATCCGTCGATGGATGATGGAGGGTGAGATGCGCTGGCAACTGGCAGCGAAATGACGTATTGGGGTCTAGTGCCCCCTGGTACCCTGCCCTCGAGGCAGCTGGCTTCCTGCTTCTTTCGGCTTGCACAGCAGCTCTGCGGTCCTCTGCTTGGTGCACCAGTGTTAGCGGTGCTGACCCACACTGGAATTAAAGTTACTTGGCACTCCGCCAACTTGGTCGGGGGACTTTGGGGTCTTCCTTTTGGGGGGGAAGAGGGTGGAGGGAACACTGATTCTGGCGCGTCTTGGAATGGCACGCCACGAAACAGATCTCACGGGTCGCATTCAATCTCACCTAGAGCACCGCATAGCGGAGCGAGCTAAGACTCTAGGTGCCACCTTCGACAGGACGGCCCCAGACGGCTGGCTGGGGATTATGGATATCGTCGGGCGGGAAGGACGCTGGAACTGGAGCTCCATTCATGCTGTGTGTGTGTGCCCCATAGCCTTCTAACCGCCGCGCGCTGACTGCGCCCGCCGCTGCGTGTTGGAGAGACGGCGGCACATGAATGATGTGCGCAGATGATTGGCGATCATTCCGACGAATTTTCGAGATGCTTGATGCCGTCACCTGGTGCTGGCAAGGGGGTCCCTCTGCCTCGGAGAGATCGGTGTTGAGCAAGCGAGGCAGTGGTGGTGAGATGGTGGTGATGAGGTAAGGTGCCCGCAGAGAGTCAGTCAGGATGAGGTGAGGTTCACAAGTATTACTCGGTTACCTGCCTGTAAGAAATGGTAAGGTGATGTGACTGACGAGGCGTCTATTGTGGATTGCGTTCGAGATGTCGATGGGGTTGCATGCAGGGCAACGCTAAGCATTCTCACTCGGTGAGGTGCATTACCATAGTATCTAGGCACCTAGGTATCATGTTCCGTACCAAAGTATCCAGGACATGTTACCTTGGGTGCGTTGCCACGAGTCGAGAACATTACCCCTTGTTTGCCCTCATCATGCCCAGCATCCAGACCAGCAGCACCTTCTTCCAAGTGTTTTTCTGTTCCATTCTCGGTGGGGCAACACCGACTGCCAGACAAAGCTTAGCTCCTGTCGCCCACCTACCCGTACAGAACCCCCGACCCTCGGCAGTGGGGCGCTTCAGAAGGGTCGGGCAGGTCGCTGCTGCTGGGTCAGCGCAGTGCGGCGTCGCCATCGAGCCCCTGTTCGCCCGCTGTGGGTACCTACCTAGGTACACCGTGCTCCGTTCCTAGGTATGTACCTATGCCTCAGTGAGCGCATGCTGCAGTCCTATCGCTCCACATCGAACCCAGACCCAAACGCCCGCACGCCGAACGTGGGCTTTCTCCCTTCTAATTAAAAAACAAGAGGCGAAAAAAAAATTGGACGGTCCGACGGACGCCTCCGTCTGTTGTCCCCCGACGCACAATAATAACTTCTAATCCCTTCCTCCTCTTCCTCCGGTGTTGTCGTCGGGTTGCTACAGCTCTTTCGCCGCGGTACGGTCGTTTGCCCTGCAAGCTCTTTCGCCCAGCTTTCGGAGCCAAGAGCCGGAAGGCAGAGCCTGCAGCGCTCCCTGCCCTGTCGGCGCCGGCAATCACTGTGGCATCTGCAACTCATCTGGCACCCGCCGCATTGTTCCACCTCTGAACTCATCCGATTACCTCGACTCTTCTTGCCTTTTTTCTCTCCATCTATCTATCAAGGCTCTCATCCTGTTTTCTATCGTCCTAAAAAAAACATCCTCGCCCTCGAACCTACCTACCGAGTCCACACCTACACATACACCTACACAAACCCGACAATCACGCTGCACCGCATTCGCCCGGATTTGCACTTCGAGACTATTACACGGACGCCCGACTTGATGTCACGCTTGCCCACCCCGTCCCCACGCGCCAATTGATCGATCGCAATGAGTTCCAGCCTAGCCGTCATCCTATCCTTTGCACAAGGACGGTTAGTCTGAAAAGCTTCACAGCCACAGCGGTGCCAAGCCTTGGCCCATTCGCTTCAGAACTCTGCACCTCCAGCTCCCGTTCTCGTCCCTGCCTACTATAGTATACCCCCCGCGCCGCCGTCGCCCTTCGACTTTATTGCACCTGGCGGTCATTCTCCCATCCCTCGCCCTCACCATCATCGACGACTTGATCGCGAACCGGGGTGAGAGATGCTCCAAGATACGCGTGGCTGGCTGCTCGCCCAGCTTCGGGCAGCCAAGCCTTCTTTCATATCCAAGAAGCCGCACTTCAACTTCATTTCGGCTCACTGTAAGTCGCCATCCCAACTACCCTCGTAATCCGTCCGCCCGCGCACAGCGCTAATTCACGACGCGCGCGCTGCGAACCTTAGACTTTTGGATCTGTGGCCTCAGTCTGCTGGGCTCTATTATGATCTACGCCAGTGCCGGAGGGCAGATGGCATACATCGATGCTCTCTTCTTTGCAAGCGGCGCCAACACCCAGGCCGGCCTAAACACCATTGACGTGAACCTGCTCAATACCTTCCAGCAGATATGTCTCTACTTCTTCACCATGACCTCTAACCCCATCACCATCCACTCCTCCGTTGTCTTCCTCCGCCTGTACTGGTTTGAGAAGCGATTCCAAACCGTCGTCCGCGAGGCTCGCCTGCGCAGGAACACCATTTCCAAGTCCATGTCCCGGGCCAGAGGGGATGACTTGAGCCAGGCTGAGAGAGGGCGGACCCTGAGCGTGCGCCATATTAAGGTTATGCACACGAACAACCAGCACCCGAGAATCACCAACGATGGCATACCTCTTGACATGAAGGAGGATGACGATGGACGCATTTCCCCTGGCAGCAACGGCTTCGTCCCCATCCCCGGTACGCCCAGCTACGGAGACCAGACCCCCAATAGACTCCCGACGCCCGCAGAGAGCGCCCACGAGCCGGACCCGTCGCAGGGTCGCATTACGTTTGCCCAGCATGTCTTCCGGAGCGACGGAACCGAGCCCGAGGTCAAGCTGCCGCCACCGTCTTCCCCTGCGCACCTTGCAATTCTGGAGCGCCAGCGTAACGATGATAACGAGGAGACCCTGCGAATTCCCAACCCTCGCGATGCCGAGAGGGGCATGAAGCCCGAACGAGTCGAAGACGGCGATGCCTCGGAGCCCGAGGACGACAGAGACGGCGCCGCTCCTCATGAGCACTCTGCGGGCAACGGAACGAATGGCATGGCCACCGCCTTGGCTGCCAATGCCGCCCGTAGACAGACGATCAAGATCGAAGAGCCCGAACGACCCAGGGAACAGGACCGCTCTGCCAAGGAGGAGATCGCGGACCAGGCCGAGGCAGTCGGCAGGGCCATCTTTCCCTTCTCCGCCCGCATGTTCCAGCGGAAGGACAAGAATAAGACCCAAGACGACGCCACCACCTCGGACGACCCTCTCACCAGAGTCCGAAGCCGCGTCGATACCATCAGGTCTGCCTTGACGCGCGACAAGGTCGAAGACATGCCCTACCTGAGTTTCACCCCTACTCTTGGTCGAAACTCTGCGTTCCCGGGCTTGACACAGGAACAGCGCGAGGAGCTGGGTGGCATCGAATACCGCTCGCTGAGGACGCTCGCCGTGATTCTGCTGTGCTACTTTTGGGGTTTCTCGCTCTTTGCCATCGCATGCTTCTTGCCCTGGATTCACACCAGCTCCAACGACAAGTACGCCCAAATCGTGGAATCGGCCGGCGTCAGCAAAGCTTGGTGGGGCATCTTCACGGCCAACTCGGCTTTCAACGATCTGGGTCTCACCCTTACCCCTGACAGTATGAACTCGTTTAACGATGCGTCGTTTATCCTCATGATCATGTGGTTTCTGATCATTATTGGCAACACTGGATTTCCTGTCATGCTCCGCGTCGTCATCTGGATTCTCTCCAAGATTGTTCCTCGCGGTGGCCTTCACCAGGAGCTGCGATTCCTGCTGGACCATCCTCGTCGCTGTTTCACCCTGTTGTTCCCCGCAGGTGCAACCTGGTGGCTGTTCTGGATTCTCATCGGTCTCAACATTGTCGATCTCTTGTTCTTCGTCTTGCTCGATGTAAGTTTCACCCTGACGCGGGAAGAAGGTATGATGCTAACATTCGACAAAGCTGAACGACAACGCCGTGAGCCACTTGCCGGTCCACATTCGCATCGTCGACGGTCTGTTCCAGGCCGCATCCACCAGAACCGCGGGTTTCTCGGTGGTTAACCTCTCGCTCCTACACCCTGCGGTTCAGGTCTCTTACATGATCATGATGTACATTTCAGTATTTCCCATCGCCATCTCCATTCGTCGCACCAACGTCTACGAGGAGAAGTCCCTTGGCGTCTACCACAACCCGGATGAGGACGTCGAGGGCACGAACGAAAACAGCGCCATGTCCTACGTCGGAACCCATTTGCGTCGCCAATTGTCTTTCGACTTGTGGTACGTGTTTTTGGGACTGTTCATCTTGGCCATCACGGAAGGTCATCGCATCCAGAAGAAGGACTTTGACGTCTACTCGGTCCTCTTCGAGATTGTGAGCGCCTACGGTACCGTTGGGCTCAGTTTGGGTTACACCGGGGTTAACGCGTCCCTCTGCTCGCAATTCACCACCGGAGGCAAGCTTGTCATGATTGCCATGCAAATCCGTGGACGCCACCGTGGTCTGCCTTACGGCCTGGATCGCGCCGTTCTCCTGCCGAGTGAGGCTCGCATGAAGAAGGAGGCCGAAGAGGCACAGCCGCCAATCCTGGTCCGGTCCGCTACGGGCGCATCGTCCGGAACGGCTTACAGCGCCAGCCGATCTCATCTGAGATCAAGAAGACAGAGCACCAACAGGGGCAATGTCAATCTGCTCACCCAGTTCCTCCACCCCGGTCCCCCGATGAATTCACACGAGGACAGCTTCATAAGGAGAAGCAGGTCCTTTGAAGTCGGGGACCGCCCGCCGCATCCCGAGGACATGCGGAGACGCAACACGGAGCCCATGGACGAGGACACCTCGTCTAGCGACACCGACGGCGCACCGCCGCCCCGGCGAGTCTACACAACGCCGGCACGCTAGAAGCTGCCGGTGTGGATGGCCTTCCAGTGGCCAAAACCGGAAAACTAAAACGGAAAAATGCGGAGTTTTATGAGGATGGCTCCCAGGTCAACGGAGTAGTGTCGGAACTTTGTTATATTTTGGTGCGGACTTCATTCTTTTTTGCGAAGACAGAAGAAGCTCAGGCTGCGGACATACCTTTTGATACTGGCGTTCTCAATTGCCGTACATTCTTATCTAAGGATACTGTACACTTACTATGACTGATGAATATGATTCTCGCGGATTGGACTGCAGATTTTGCTTGTATGGGTTCCCATCGCGCTTCCTTCCCTGTCGTCCCGGCCCATGTTGTGCAACTGACAGACATGTATGGCAATATCCGTTGAACCGTTTCACGGCTAGAAAATCGTCGTCTTGCATTGGCGATCTTGCTGGAAGCATTTCCGAGCCTCATTGGCAACATCTATTGCTGCAAAACTGCCGGGTCCCAGCAATCAGCGTCACGCACCCAGAAGAAGCGTTTTGAGAGATCTTTTGAAATTTCGGGTACAAGACTCTATATAGGCCCGTGTTGTACAACTCGCCGCTTTTCTAATAATCATACACCAGATAGGGGGCCAGATCCCCTGGGCAACCTCAAGGTCCCATCGAGATGGCACAACTTCAGCCACGCGACAAACAAACGCTTCCCCAACAACCACCCACGCGCGCCCCTCAGCTCTTCTCGAAACGCATACCGCCCTTGCCCCTGCGACCGCCGTAACGCTCCTTGATGAAGTTCTTGACGAGGGCGTCGACGTTGCCCATGTCGTGCTTGGGCTTGCGCATGTAGGTGAGGCGGGCGCGGCGGGCGCGCTTGGGCTTGCGCCAGGCGATGTCGATACCGAGGACCGTCGGGGAGTAGATCTTGAACCAGCGCTCGACGCTGACCTTGAGGATCTGGCCGCGGACGCAGATGGCCGTGTCGACGCCCCGGCGGCGGTAGCTGGTGCACACGCCCGAGAAGGGCGCTCCGGTCTTGGTGGTCACCATGAGGACGTCGCCGACCTTGGCGGCGTCCGGGCGGGAGCGGTCGAAGAGGGAGGTGCGGGAGCCCGTGGGGTCGAGCTTGGCGCGCTGCTGGGCGTCGAGGGCGAGCATCGGGTTCTTGTGGGTGTGGCGGACCGAGGGGAGCTGGGGCCAGACTGCGAAGGGGGGCTTTCCTTGGGGTTGGACTGGGTGTTGACGAGGTTAGTCTTAAGTCTTTCAGGTAAATAGGGAAGGGAAGCATGTTGCATACAGATGGCGGGCTTCGGCATGCGCAACGGCTTTTTTGATACCCGGCGGACGGCGGGTTCGACGGCGGCGGCCTCGGTGGTGGTGGCCTCGGTGGTGGTGGCCATGGAACGGACGACCAGTCTCTGTTGCCTGGTCTGGCGGAGGGCCGTCTTCAGACAGCCGACCGGCCGCCTGAGCAAGCAGTTTGCGTTCATCGTGTCGTGTGCGTCGCTCTGATTCGGGGCAGGGCGTACGAGCACTCAGGCTGGTGAAGTTGGCAGATCGAAAAGTCGAAGGAGCTTCTGGGGTGTCGCAATTGCGCGCTGTGATTGGCTCGGTGCATCAATGATGCGGAGCCGTGTGTGCTGGCGGGTGGGTTGGGTGGCTCGCGCCGGCTCGGGTCACTTTCCAAAATTTTGGGGACCCTGCGCAGCCTCGCAATCGTAGCTCCCTCGCCGAACGTCGAGCCACGCTTTCGACGCAAATCCGTACAGCAAGACGAAGAGCCATGTCGAGGAGTCTGGTCGGAAAGGCCCTGAGGGCGACGCCGGCGGTATGGGAGCAGCCGGCGTGCGCATTGGCGCAGCAGCAGCAGCGCAGCTTCACCCAAAAAGCATCCAGCAGCGAAAGTGAGTTATCTATCGTCGACGAGACAAAACCACCCGAGGAAGAGAGGAACCTGTAGAGCTGACCTGGCCAATTTTGTGACTTTTTCCAGAATACGTACATTTGTTCGATGAGCCATCCAATACCAGACTCCGCAAGATCTTCGACGACATCCAGAGGTACATCATCCTCCCCTCGCACATGAAGAGCCGGCACCGCGTCCGCGTCTTCGACAAGCGGGAGAAGGTCAGGACGGGCATCCGCAAGGACCCCGTGTACGTCGCGGTCGACGACGTGGAGTTCAAGTACGGCGAGCACATCCCCGGGCGCGACATCCCCAACGCCCGCGAGATGACGTGGAAGGCCCTGAAGCAGTTCAGGACCCAGGCCGACTGGGACAACTTCGGCCGGCTGCTGGCGGGCATGCGCCGCGCCAAGCGCCGCTACGACGATGTCGACTACGCCAAGATGGTCCGCATCGCGGGCACGAAGGGCCAGATCTACACCATCCTCGAGGCGGCGCGCCAGGTCCGCAAGACGGGGTTCAAGCTCGACACGTCGGAGAAGGTCAACCACCTCCTGCACTTCATCCAGATGCGCGCCATCGAGAGCGGGTGGGAGAAGGAGAAGACGGAGCAGGCGCTGCGGTGGGCCGAGATGGTGGTCGAGATGGTCGAGGACCCGCTCCACAAGCCGGCCCCGAACCCGGCGATCCCGGCGGAGCAGCGGATGCGCTGGCCGCTGTGGGAGGACCCGCAGGTCCTCGGCGCGGCGCTGCACCTGGCGGCGGTCAACGCGGTCAAGCACAACGGCGGCGAGGACGTGGGCGGCAAGGTGCGCAAGTACGCCGAGCAGGTCGTCAAGAGGTGGCCTGCCGGCAGGGGGCTGCGGAACCTGCACCCCAAGGGCGCCTACCACAACCGCATGAGCGGCGTGGCGTACCTCTCCGAGAGCCGGACGCAGTACCTGTGCGTCGCGGCCCCGATCCTGCACGGCCTGCTGCTGGCCACCCGCGTCGTGGAGAAGCCCCTGGCCGACAAGCTGCAGGCCATCGCCAACGGCCTGGCGCCCGAGGTCAACAGGCAGGTCGCCATCAAGCAGTACCCCGCCAGACGCGGCATGGCCACCTACGAGATGCTCTTCAAGACCCCGGTCAAGGCTGAGGAGGCGAAGGTTGAGGAAGCCGAGTCCAAGGAGGCTGAATCTGAGGAGGTCAAGGCCAACTAAGTATCTCTCTCGATTGAAGTTTTGCAGATAATTGTCAGGCTCGAGATGGGGAGGGGTTGCGGGGTTGGGATGAAAGCAGAAGACGAGGGGAAAAAGAATCAGAGGCTCCGGTAGAGGCAAGCGGAGCCATGTACAGCTGATATGTAAGATTATCTATGTATACAACAAGCATTAAAGACACAGACATGCACGCCTCCCCAACCAATGCCTTTTCTGGGCGACTACGGCAGGACGATGTACTTCTCCAGGTGCTTGGGTATCGCGCCCAGCAGCTTCTTGTCCTCCAGCCACTTGCGCGAGAACAGCCTCTCGGCGTAGCGGTAGGCGCCGTCGCAGAGGATCGTCACGACGGTGCTTCCCTTTCCGAGCTTCTCGGCCACCTCCTTGGCGGCGACGACGTTGAGCGCGGAGCTGGCGCCCAGGTACAGGCCCTCCTCGTCCAGGCAGCGGTACACCATCTCGATGCTCTTCTCGTCGGCGATGTGCAGCGACCCGTCGACGAGGCCGATGTCGGGCGCCAGGTTGTCCGTGATGCGGCCCTGGCCGATGCCCTCGGTGATGCTGGACCCGGAGCGCTCGACGAGCTTGCCGCCCGAGGTGATGTACGAGTGCAGCACGCTGCCCGGGGGGTCGGCCAGGAACGACTTCACCCGGCCGCCGCTGACCTCCTTGAGATACCTCGTGATTCCTGCGAGCGTGCCGGCGGTGCCCGTCGCGCAGGTGAAGGCGTCCACTTTCCCGGCGGTCTGCTCCCAGATCTCGGGGCCCGTGGTCTCGATGTGCGCGCGGCGGTTGGCCGTGTTGTCGAACTGGTTCGTCCACACGGCGTTCTCGAGGCGCTCGGCGTGCCGGCGGGCCTGGTGGTTGTAGTTTTCGGGATTCTCGAACGCCACCGCGGGGACGGGGTGGACCTCGGCGCCCAGGAGGCGGAGAAGGTCGATCTTGCCCTGGGACTGGGTGTTGGGCATGTAGATGACGAGCTTGTAACCCCTGGAGCGGCACACGTGCGCGAGCCCGATGCCCGTGTTGCCGGCCGTGCCCTCGACGACGGTGCCGCCCGGCTTGAGGAGCCCGCGCTCCTCGGCGTCCTTGACCACGTAGAGCGCCGCGCGGTCCTTGACGGAGCCGCCCGGGTTCATGAACTCCGCCTTGCCGAGGACCTCGCAGCCCGTCTCGGCGGAGAGGCGGTTGAGGCGGATGAGGGGGGTGTTGCCGATTGCTGGGGAGTCCTGCGTTAGCCCATTGAATGCGGCGGCGGGGTGATTCAGACGGCATGGAGCATACCGCCGGTGAGGCCCTTGGCAACGCCCTGCGCCCGGGAGAGGTTGATGGAGTAGGCGCTGGGGGGGTCGATGGCGCGGAGGGCCGTGGTCGCGAAGCGACGCACGCCGAGGCGGTTCATTGTGGCTGCGGTACGAGTGCGTGCGTGGGTGGGAATTGAACTGTTTTTGAAACCCGCCGGTCAAGGCAATCCTCGCGTCGGTCGGAGGACAGCTGGTCGAGTTCGCGAGGTTGGCGTTTGTCGAAGAAAGCTCCGGCAATCGGCTTTCTAAGCTGAGTGACAAATGGGAGGACCCTTCCGTGGTGGGGTCCTCAATTGGGTTCCAGTGCCGCTAGAGAAAAAATCACGTCAGAGCTGGCGGCCGCCGTGGGGTGCTGAAGAACGGAGGTGGGGCCGGGGGCGGCAGTCGGGGCCGGTGCGACGGCCCGCCGATCGATACGTTGGTACCCGTCACACACGACCGCGAACACGATGATGATTTTTCAAGACGTCTTCTCCTGATTTAATCATTTTGGATTGAGGAAAATTCATCTCGCCTATACGTAGGAGACCTAGCGGTGTACCATGCACCATCCAAATGCCGCTCTACTTGCTCCCTCTCATTCTTTCATTACGGACCAGAAATCCCGTCATCAGCACCCCCAAACCACCGCCCAATTTCTTCAGTGGTCATCAAATCGTCTCACGTAAGGCGCGGGGAAGAGGCCCTTGGACCCCATGTACACGCCGAAGAACCAATCGCCGTTGACGTCCTCAATCTCCCGGATCTCCGCCCCCTTGGGGAAGAACAGCTCGTCCGCGGCCTTGGGGAACCACGCCCAGGACGCGACGGCCTTCATCCCCACCCCTCCGTCTGGCGGGAAGGCCTGCGCCAGGCCCTCCCCCGTGGGCGCGTCCGCCGCGACGTCCCTCGTCACGAAGCGCTCGCGTTTCTGCGAGCACTCGGTCCAGCACCACTTCTGGTGCGCGCGCTCGTCACCCGTCGCCGGCTCCATCCGCAGATTGCGACCGCCTACGAGGTCGGCCATGATGTGCCGCAGCTGCCCGCCAGGCCCGTCGTGGAAGCCGATGACGATCATGCGGTGGCCGTTGAGGCAGCGTCGCCAGCCGGCATGGCCGTTCTCAGGGCTGATTTGGCCGCGGGCTTCGAGGTTTGCATAGCAGTTCGTGCAAATATCGTAGTCGCCCGCCTGCGTGTCTGGCTCGATGGAGCTGGTACAAGTAAAGCAGTGGTACCGGCTATGGCTGGGAGGGATGAGGTCCTGGCACACGTCACACCGCGTTCTGAATGTCAGGGGTTTGAAAGGCCCGATGCTGTGTATGTTTGGGCCCGTCAATACCGCTGCAGAGTGAGGCGGCTGAGGCGACCTGGGGCTCGCGGGGGGCGTGTGTGCTTGCTGAGGCTGGTACGTTAGGGGCAGCAGAGGATGCGTGCAGGATCGTCCCTGGTTCACGCAGTCGTTGCAGAAGCCCCAGTCTCCCAAATTGCACAGCTCGCAGCGCCAGAAACACTCATTAGCCCAGGAAAGACATTGAGCACAGAAGTTGCCGCTCTCAAGGCGCTTGAGCGGATCTTCAGTCGTGAGCGTCCGCCTGCCCTCCGCTCCGCCGGGAATAAACTTTGGCTGGAGGTAGCGGTTGGCTGTCAGCATGTGAGGCTTTGGGAGATCCTCTCGTCCCCCCTGTCGAACCTTCTCCCACTTCGTCCACGCTCCGTACCCGAAACCGAACCAGTGCAGGCACCCTTTGCCTGATCTGTAGCAATCGAGGCAAATGTTCCAGTTGCCGCCGGCACACATGCCACAGTTGTAGTGAAGTTCGTACTCGATGTGCTCCTTAAAACACCGAGAACAAGTGATGGAAGGCTCGGGGTACAGCTGCGACCGTGTGCGTTGATGACCGGGGGAACTGTTTGGGCTTCCGATGCCCAGGCCTAACGCCGAAGTGGCTTGGCTGATGATGGACAAGTCTGCTGGTCGGTTCGTCCGCTGGAGTCGAGGCGAGAGCGGCTCAATGGGAGGAGAGGGCGCAAAGTTGGCCGAGACCAGCGTCGAGGGGTTCGGCAGCCGTGTGGCAAAGGAGAGGTCCCGCGGTGCGGAAGAGTCACTCGGGGCCTGAGACGATGTAGGCACGGAGGGCGTACTCGAACTACGAGTCTCGCCGAAAGCTGTTCTCGGGGCCGTCGAATCTCCAAATTGTGAGCGAGAGGTCAAATCCGTTTGGGACCGTGTCGTCACCCTGGTCTCCGACTGGGTTGCCGGAAGAGGCGTGGTCGCACTACGCCCGCCGCTTGAGGTCCGCCTTCGTCGTCGCCTCTCCTCGGGACGGATTTCCAGGTGCATGGCGCTTTGCGAGAGGGGCGGGCGGCTGCGATCGTCTGCGAAGCCCGTTGCGCTTGTTGATCTCGAATGGGGCCGCTGCCTGCTTGTTGGCCTGCTGTTGTCCGACGCACTGGCTCTGATTTCCTGGACACGATCCGGGGAGGTCCTGGACTGGCCGCCGGCGTTACTGCGCCTCGTTGCCTCGCGGTTTGCGCGCTCTCGTTGCCGCCGTCTGTAGGCTTCTGTGATCTTCCGGCTCAGCTCGTCGTTCCGGCTCAGATCGATATTATCGAGGTCCAGTCCGTCCAGCAGGCCCTCCTCCTGGATCTGGCGCGCAAAGTCTTCGATCTCCCTTTCGATGTCCCGCTCACTGAGGTCCCCGGAGCTTATCAGCGACCTCAGAGATGACTGGTGCTCGATCTGGCGACGTCGGGTCTCGGCTGATGACTCGTCGGAACGGTGTCTGGAGTCGCTCCTCCGTCTACGTCTCTGGTCACTCGGCCTTGCATCTGGCTGCAGCTGGTCGCCGTGAGGCCGTCGGCTGCCCTCCTGCCGGTGGCTGTGACGACTATCCCGACTTTCGTCCCGGCTGCGTCTCGTCCTTCCGTCGGCGGAGCTGCTGTCCTCCCTGCGCCGTCGATGTCGCGGGGCTAGGGACGTTTCCACCCCGACCTCTCTGAGGCTCATCTCCCGCACATCCTCCAGCAACCTTCTCTCTTCCTCCGCTGCACGCCTCTCTTCCGGGGTCCGCTCCGGGCTCCTGATGCGGGGCAATACCTTGTCTCCCGGCTTGTATTTCTTGTTCATCTCCTCCTGGTCGTCGTCAGACCTCTTCCTGTCCGGGTTCGCAGCAACAAACATGTCGAGGAGCGTTGCGACGGTGGCATTGTGCCGAGTATCGCGGACAGGCGCGCGGCACGACGGGCAGTTGAAAATGTTCGTCCCGGCGGCGGGTGGGTTTGGCGAGTTCTGGGCCTGTTGCGACTGGTAGGAAAACCAATCCTTTAGACATGCGCCGCAGTACGTGTGCAGGCAGTCGAGGAGGGTCAGGGGCTGATAGAGTAGCTCGGTGCAGATCTGCAGAATCGCATCCGTTCAGTCAGTATGGATCGATATACGCAGTGTGGTGTAGGTAGGGCTTGGAGGGGCTTGAAGGGAGGCGTGCCCCTCTCCCGCTCTATTAGGGCGGCGCTACGGGGCGCTGGATCAGACGAGAACGAGAACATGTGGGCAACTCACAGAGCACGTCAACTCCCTCTCCAGGTCCAGAGGCTTCGAGGAATCCATGCAGCCGGCGACGCTCCAGGCGATCCCAAAAATGACGGACAAGAAGACAGTGTCATGGAGAGGAGAGCCCAAGATGCGACCGAGATCGAGGGGACATGGTCGTATTAAGAATAAGACTGGCTGGTTGGCGAGCTGGGTGGCGGGGCCTTGGAAAGGCTAGGCGCGCCGTGGCCGCTGCAGGAAGCACCACAGAGGGGGTTCGGCTGGCGGTGGGAAAGCGAAAAAAAAAAAGATGGTGGATGGAGAGAGACCGGGAGGAGAGAAAAATCCAGTGGTCAGAAAGCGCCCTGGGCTAAACTGGGCCTGCGATGGATGTGTGCGATGGCAACCCAAAACCCCACGTTGGTTCCCGCGTACCTTGCCTTTGCGCTGTTGCGGATGCCACACACAGGCCCTTATCCCTGCCGCTAGCTCCGAAAGTATCCAACTGGACGCAGCCCAGTACTAAGCTGAGCTCACTGCAGCCCCTCTTCGGGTAGCCCAAGACAGGCGACCCCCCTGTAAGGTCTTGGGAATACGAAGACAACGGCTCCCTCTCTGCAGCAGTTTGTTCTCGAGTTTCGTTCGAGGGATCGTATTAGATAGTATTTGAAAGCAAAAGTATTTTTCTTCCAAACAGCACCTACTGGGGCGAAGTATTCCTGAGGGAATACGTCCTCTGTCAGGCTCGTTAGACATTCTCTTAGTGAAAGTAATACTCCAATCCTGACAAAGACTGCCGGAGGAGGCGTATTCGCATGTAGGCATGCTTTACGAGAGATGCTGCTGAAAATAGGCCTCTTCCCTCTTTGCCTCATGCCCCAAGGCGGATCGGTCACGCATCTGTCGGTGTGAGGCCAAGAGCGCTGACTGTGTCCCCGGTCAAATCGGCAGACGGATTTCCCCAAGAAACGAACCAGGGTGGTTGCACTACATTCTGTCTTGCTCAGATTCAAACACGTCTCATAAATTTTCATTTCTTTCTCCCCGTTGTCAGCCGGGTATTCTTCAGGAGTGCGTCCACTCTGCCTTCTTCTTTTCCGCAAAGGCCTTCATGCCGACCTTTTGGTCGTTGCTGCCGAACAAGCTGTGGAACACCCTCCTCTCGAACTCGACACCATCCCTCAGCGGCAGGTCCTGGCTCTTGTTCACAACCTCCTTGCATGCGTTGATGGCCACCTGCGAGTAGCTGGCGATCGTCTCCGCCGTCTTCAGCGTCTCCTCCATCAGGACCTCGTACGAAGGGAAGGCCTTTGCCGCGAGGCCCCACTGTGCAGCGTCGGCGCCGCTGAACGACTTGCCCGTCAGGATCAGCTCCATGGCCTTGGACTTTCCAATGGCCCGGGTCAGCCGCTGGCTGCCACCGGCACCGGGGATGGTGCCGAGCTTGATCTCCGGCTGACCAAAGTTGGCGTTCTCGGTACAATAAAGGATGTCGCACATCATCGACAGCTCGCAGCCTCCACCGAGCGCGTGGCCCGAGACCGCAGCGATGATGGGCTTCTTGACCTGGGTCGTGAGCAGCGACCAGGACTCGATGAAGGACTTGGTGTATGCCTCTGAGAAGGTCAGCGGGGCCATCTCCTTGATGTCCGCGCCGGCGGCAAATGCCTTCTGGGAGCCCGTGAGAATGATGACGGACGTGTCATCTGCCTCGTTGAACGCCCTCAGCGCATCGTTGAGCTCGTGAATGAGAGGGGTGCAAAGGGCGTTCAGCGCCTTGGGCCGGTTCAACGTCACTAAAGTGGACCCGTGTGAGCATCACGAACAGGCGAGTTGCAGCCGAACGGGCGCTCACCTTGTCCGACGCCGGGTTTCGGCTTCGATACTTGGATAAACTCATATGAGGTGCTGGCATATCCGCGGGCAAGCCGGGGAAGCGTCGGGGCCTGCAATCGCGAGGCAATGGGCCGCATGTATCTGAGGGAGTTCATGATGACGGAGCTGGTCGTAGCTTCGATGACAAGAACGGGTGGCCGAGTGTTCTAGATCGTTATGCGTTATGCTGACAGCGGCTTATAACCAGCAAGATTCGAGCAGATATGGTTGGATGGATGAAGGTTTCTGGGTTCTTTGACTGAAAAGGCCTGAATTGGAACACAGACGAGATGTTGAAGAACGACAGAGCAGTGATGTAACATGTCAAACTCAAGCTCGAGCTTCTGGAGCTCAAGGGATGAGCTGGAAACCGTCGGCTCTCTGGGAACCGAGGGTACAGTCGGTCGGGCCACGAGCACGGTCTGAGCACTGTGTCGCGGGGAAGCTGTAGCCTGTCACAGGCCCATCGCCATCCCAGACACTACAGCGAGGACCCGTTTGTTCAGATTCGCCCCCACACCTCCAGTATCATGGAGTGGACCTTCCAAGCTTGCGCTGCGCCACAGGGGCTCGTTCTGCGTTCTGGGCCTTCTTAGGGGCCCGGATAAGACTCGGGCCAACTAGCAGTAGCGGTAACTGACCAGTAACAGCCGCTGGAGATAGCGCGAGCCACGTAACGCCCGTTGAGTATTACACTAGGTACTCCAAGAATTCCATCACCCCAAAAAAGTCGTCCGGACAGATCGCGACTCCAACAGGCCTCCTCTTTTTTTACGTTACCAGGCAACTCGCATCCTCGTCAACGTCCTGCGCTCTACCGTCCGACGAACGAACACGGCAGTTTCGCATATTTACCATCACTTTATACAACTCGCACGCTTCGTCTTGCACGCATAGCTCGCCCAAGATGGATCCCATGGAGCCGGAACAGACCCCTTTCTCCTCCGTCACTGCGCACACGTCCAAGATCCAGAGAGTGCGACTACCCCCCCAAGCTTCACGATACCCGTGTCGAACTCTAGCTAACCCCTTCGTGCAGCATTACCAGGCGCTTCTCGACCAGTCAACGCCTTTCGTGCTCTACAGATGGATTAGCACTGGCCTGTTCCTGATCATCTTCTTCGCCCGCGTCTTCCTCGCGCAAGGCTGGTACATTGTCGCATACGCTCTCGGCATCTACCTGCTCAACCTCTTCCTGGCTTTCCTGCAGCCCAAGTTCGACCCTTCAAACGAGGCCCTCGACAATGAGATGGAGGACGGAAGCGTGGGCACTCTCCCCACCAAGCAGGACGAGGAGTTCCGTCCCTTCATCCGCCGCCTCCCTGAGTTCAAGTTCTGGTACTGGGCCACCCGCGCCATCCTCATCGCCTTCTTCTGCAGTTGGTGGGAGATCTTCAACGTGCCCGTCTTCTGGCCCGTTCTGGTCATGTACTGGTTCATCCTTTTCTTCCTGACGAGTGCGTACCCCTCCCTGTCGCGACCTCCCGGCGCAAAGCTGACCCAATCCCTCCAGTGCGCAAGCAGATCCAGCACATGATCAAGTACCGCTACGTCCCCTTCACTTTTGGCAAGAAGAACTACGCCAAGAACAGCTCTTAAGAGAGCAAACACCTCGACGACGCGATGGCAGAGGTGATCGGCAGGAGTTTGTTACGGGCAGTCCGAGGGGGTCCACGCGCTCGGAAGAGCGGCGTTTGCAAGTGTAAGTCTAGGCACGCGGTATAGACAGAATGCGACGACGAGTACACCCGCGGAAAAAAGGTGGATGTCCAGTACGACGGTGACGACGTAGGAATCTGTATGTATAGAAACGGCGCTGGTATGAGAGCATGGTAGCGACGGCAAACTACACGGGGCGCAATTCAGGAAGCGCTCCTGGCGCGATCGGGGGTCAGCGCGCCGTTTGATGAATCACGGTCGTGCTTTTGAAATCGTTCATCTCATACTACGTATTGTAATAGAGTCAGACAAAAAAGAATTGTCTGTTGCCATTCGCGCCTTCCCAAAGCATCGCATTCTTGGTTGGGAGGGATTCAGCAGAAGGGGAGCTTTGAGGCGTGCTGGCTGATAAGTTCGATAAGGCCCGGGCGCTGGCGCTGGTCCGGCGCAACCACCCACTGCGTCAGCCTCGTGGAACTTTTCTGGGCCACTAGCCGTACCTTCCTCGCCAACGCGACCGCGACCTCCCCCGACCGACGACGACAACGACGACCACTTCTCTATTTTCTCCATCAATTCAATTCAAATCGACGTCGCAATTATAACCTACACGAAATCGGCCGAAGAATCAACATGTCTTCTTCTGCGCCTCGCAGCGGCGAGCGCATGATCCATCAGGATTTCATCGCTAGAATCCGTTATTCTAACGCCCTGCCACCACCTCCCAATCCGCCCAAGTTGCTCGACATCCCTAACACAGGCCTCGCCAGTGGCCAATACACAACACCCGGATTTGCGTCTCGTCTCGCGAGAGAGCAACCGCTGAACGTCGAGGTTGACGCGGAGCTGGGCATGCCCCTGGACCTGGTGGGCATGCCTGGTATCTTCGATGGAGATGAGAGCTGTGAGCGCGACCGAAGCTATTCCCACTACATCCAGGCACCTGTACTGACATTCTTCTAGCAATTCAGGCGCCCTCGCATCCTCCCCCCGTTCATCCTCACGACAGGCCCCTCCTCAGACCGCTGTCCACTTTGGGTAGGGCCAAGAGCAACGCTGAAGCGTCGGTCTCTTTCCTTCGCAGAACCGAATACATCTCCTCCGTGATGCCGAGGAAGGGGGCTGCCGCCGCCACGGGCGCCTTCATAAACCCGAAGCTCAAGCGCCCGGAGAAGCGCCGCTCGCCGGAGCCGGATAAGGACTCACCGGCGGCCATCCGCCGCAAGATCGAAAAGAGCTTCGAGAGCGCGGAGCGCTTCGCCAACAACCCGAGTCGCCAACGTCACCCAACCAGGCCCACCCTGCAGCTCGTGCAGTCCTACCCCATCCTGCCCGATCACGATGCGTTCCCCGACTCGGGCGCCTACGTTACCGTCAAGCTTCTCACCAACCCGGTCGCGAGCTCCAACAAGTATGACCGCCGTCTGCTGAGCGGTATGCTCCGCCCCATCGAGAGGAGCCCTGAGGAGAACGAGGCGTACCAGGCTGCCCTGGAGGCGCACGAGCGCGACCCTGTCCGCATCCCCAAACCCGTCAATCTGATGGACTACAGCTTCTTCCTCCCTGCCACCGCGACCACGGCAGAGAACTTCCGCGCCAAGTTCGACCCGGAGAACCCCGACCACGACGACGACTCACTCTACACCCACAAGACCCAGACGTCCGAGGCTTGCTTCCAATTCTCGCGCCTCCGCGCGTACGAGACCACCAAGGAGGTCGAGTTGGACCACAGCACCAAGTACGACGAGGAGCTCATCCTTGCCTTTAACGAAGAGCCCTCCGCCACCAAGCAGAAGGCCGTGTACTACTACCCCGTCATCCAGCGCACCACGATTCGTCCCCAGCGCGCCAAGAACATTGCGCGCACCCTTAGCCAGGTGGAGGACGAGGGACAGTTCGTCACCGACATGGAGATGACCGTCGTCGACCCCAAGGGCGTCACGCTCGAAACCATGAAGCGCTTCAGAGAGAAGCCGGTCGGCTACATTGAGGATGTTGTCCAAGACTCTGCCGCCCCTGCAGATGGCAACGCTGAGCCCGCGCCGGGCACGCCCTCTGACCGGGATGCCGACGGCGACGAGGAAGATGATGAGTAAAGGGGGGCAGAGTATAGTAGCAGTAAAAAGTGCGAGGGAGGGGCACACGAGAACGTTGGATTCAAAAAGAGTTCATGAAATAGGAGGCATAAAACTTATAGCTCCCAGGGGAGCGTTGTAATTTCAGAACAACATCGTTTTGCCGCCATTCCTCGCATAGTATGTAAAAAAGCGGCGTTCATGAAAAGGCACTAGACAGACGATGCAAGCAGCCATAGGCGAAATGAGAACGAGAAACTGGAAAAGAATTGCGCTTCTGCGATGACTGAATGAGGCCCAGCCCGCTTAGTGAATGATGACATACCACTACGTCTGCGTGGTAGGAAAGGAGATGCAGTGTGTCATGATGTAATTATTGATGTGTATATACAGGTCGTCTATCCCGCAACTTCATGAGACGAACGTCGCTTCTCTAATCCCGCCCATCGTACAACTCTACCTGCGGCGGCTTGGCCTCCTTGGCCAAAGCAAGAAGAGCACTTCCACGTTATACCTTCGCTGCCTTCAAAACGTTCCATAGCAATGAGTACTTTTTCTTCCACAGCCCGCTTCGTTTTACGCAACCACCAAAAACATAACATAGTAGTATATAACTCCCCCCGTTCTCGTTCTTATTCCCACGAAAAGAGGCGGCAGTAGTAAAACCTCATGAACAAGAAGAACAAAACACAACCAGCAACACTCTACGCTGTTGGACCCGACGCGCCGGGGACGAAGCCGATTGTGTCTCTCTGGTCGTCGATGACGCGGCCGTATCTGGGACGGAAAGTCAGTAAGAACACGTTATAGAGAAAGCAGCGAAGAGGGCTGGGACTCACTCTAAGAGGAGGCGGAAAAACCAGACCTCCATGTCCTCCTTGCGGAGCACCTTGTTCGCCCAGTCGGTGCTGCTGATGGCCATGCGCTCTGCCTCGTTGCGGCCGAGGGCGCCGTCGCCGAAGAAGCGCACGGCCTCGAGCCAGTCGTCGCCCTGCAGGCTGAGGGGCACGTAGTGCGCCCAGGGGCGGAGCCACTCGAAGTGCCACTCGCGGAAGATGGCGAGCTTGAAGGTGAGGGAGCGCGACTGCAGGAAGGCGTAGAAGCGGCCGGAGAAGGCGTTGCCGTCGATGTCGAGGAGGTACTTGTACTTCCAGGCGTCCTGCTGCTCGGCGTGGCCCTGGATCTTGAAGAACTCCTTCTGCGCGTCGCAGTCGCCCGGGTCGCACTGGCCGACGTGGGAGAAGTAGACGTCGATGATGTCGCGGTAGTCGCCGCGGGGCACCTCCTTGACCTCCCACTTGGGGTTCTTCTCGTCGCCGCGGTTGGTGTAGATCTTGGCCTGGTCGGCGGCGTTGATCTTCTGGACGAAGTGCTGGCGGTGCTGCCTGCGCCAGCCGCCGTTGCGCGAGAAGCCGCCCGTCGTGGACCCGCGCCAGTACAGGCGGTCCGCCTTCTTTTCCCAGGCCATGTCCTTGGACTGGTCGTAGGCGACCTTTTCGTACCAGTACCACGGAGAGGGGTACAGAATGTCGTTGTAGGACGAGATCTTGGACTGGGAGAAGATCGGGAACAGATCGTGGACGATGTTGTAGGCGTTGGGGCGGTCGAAGAAGCCAAAGGTCGAGCTCAGAGAGGGCGAGAGGCAGATGTCCGACATGGCGGTGGCGTTGTAGACGAAGCCGAGCTCGCTGACGCCGTACTTACTCAGGTCGTCCGCGAGCTCGTCCTCCTCTAGCCCGCGCGCGGGGCTGTCCGGCGGGCACGACATGCGCGAGTGCGTCCAGGTTGGCTGGTGGGCGAAGACGTTGAAGCGAGTGCGCTTGTACTCGTCGATGATCTTACCCTCGCTCAGGTCCTTGGCGCGTTTCGTGAAGGCGTTCTGGAGGCTTGTGGCCGAGTTCGCCTTGGGCATGTTGACGTCCTTCGCCTTCCTGACAAGTCGGACCAGGTCGTCGTGGGGCACCACGACGCGCGGCTCGTCGTGGATGTTGAAGGCCAGGTCCATGCTGGGCAGCCACTTTATAAACTTCTCGATCATTCCCGAGGTGGCCTCGCGCTGCCAGTCTGATCCGCCCTGAATGTGCGAGATCTTGTTGTCCCGAATCATCAGGCCGAGCAGGTTATTGTCGAAGCCCAGGGCCTCCTTGGCGCGCTCCCGTATCGTTGCGGGCTTCAAGCCCCAGAAGGGCGTGAGCATCTCGTGTATCGTGTCGAACTCGTCGATGAGCTGGACGCCGTTGGCCTTTGCGAATTCGAACCATTTGTCGAAGTGCGGCGGAGGCGGGATGTTGTAGCGTTTCTTGTACTCTGCGACGGCCGCCTCCAGCGTCTTGGACTGGCGCTTCAGCGTTTCCTGGAAGTCCTTCTCGGCGGCAGTCATGAGATGCCACATGGGGTGCGAGCCCGTGCCGGAGGCGGGCTTCGGTCGCTTATCGGGAGGAGGGGCGTTGTTGCCGACATTGTTGTCGGCGGCCGCTGGCTTCTCGGCCTCTTTCGGTGGTGGAGGAGGTTTCTCTGATGGGGGAGATGTCGGTAACGGTCGCGGACCGGAGGGGAGTCCGAATAATGTGTATGCACAGACCGTCAGGAAGACGACCAGGCCAAACAGCGTCCATTGTCGGCGACGCATGGTGATGGTGTCGCCTGCCCCTCGCAGAAGGCTGTGTCGAGTCGTTCGAGGTGGTTCGTAAAGGTTGCCGTGCAGATGAAAATCTGCGTCGCAGAAGACAGGGGCAGAAAGCACAGAAACTCAAACTAATACCTCATTGCATAAAAGATCATTAAACGCTGCAAAAGAAGAGCGCAGCCGCGTATGCGTTGAAGATGTTGAAGCAAGCGGGCGGTCCTTGTACTCCTGCTGCTTGTACAGTGTAGAAGTGCTGGTGGTGGTGGATGCCGCCAGACGATAAGGTAACCTTCCAGAGCCGGGCGGACGCTAAGACAGGCTGGCAGGTCCGTGATTGACATGCCCCTAAAAAAATCGCCTAGAAAGCCAGATTGTAACGCGTCCACCCGCTGGCACCCGCGCCAAGGCCACAAGGGTCCTAATTGGACGGTTCCAGTGTCTGGTAGGGGGCGTATACAGAAGTCCCATCTGATGTCGGGCCATTCAGGAATTCGGAATTCTTTTTGACGTCGTTCGCCTCGAGTCTCAATTTTCGAAAAGCTTGATTTTATAGTCGGACTTCAGTACGGCATTTCTGCCTCCCTTTTGCAAGTGATTTTAATTTTACCCTTTTGGGATGCCGAGACATGCCAAAGACTGAATCGTTCTTTTAGCAACTGGCCTGTAGTAGCGCAGTGGTGGAACCCAGTAAACTGTTCAGGGAGAACAGGCAGGACAGTGTGCTGGCAACTGTTACAGCATATTAACATGTTCAGCATTGCCCTGACGCGAGATAGAGAACTCCCTGCACCCGGACTCCCCCCTCCTGTATTTGACGGTAGTAGACTGACTGTTTGAATCAAAGTCTAACTTTGACTGCTCTTGGAAAACGCTTTTCTCGAGACATTAGAGACATGTCTTCAGAAGTAATGCTTTCCAACCACCGCCTAGCCAGTCCAGCACTCTGCCGCAAAGCATACCTGACGAACCGGATGATTATATCGTTGTTCTTGGTCTGCCGTCTCCAGACCCAATAGAGATTTGACAGATTCCCAACTGATGGGAGCCAATCAAGAACCAATCGGCTCTACCTCGACTCTTGGGAGACGTTTGCAGAGCAAACCCAGGGGACTGGCAAAAGAAACGCCCCGTGGGGTAAATCGGCTCCTGACGCAGGTACCAGAATGAAGAAAGCTCGTGCTTGCCGTTTCTTTCTTCTCGAGTTCTCAAGCAGGGCCCTTGCTTTTTGAGGCTCCCTGGTTGGTACCATCTACACGAACACGCCCCGGCTCACCGAGCAGAGCACTCGGTCTGTCTCGTTCGCAATTGCGAATGGAGAAGCCGTCAGAAAAACAATGCACGACATACTTGCGTCGCATCGAATCACCATCACGTGTAGGCCGTCCTGGCGTGTCCTAGCCCTCGAAGCGGAGCCGTTTTGCTCTTGAGATATCGCAAATATGCAAAACATACTTGCATTGCATGCCCTATCCATCACGTGTAGGTCGCAGAACGGGCCTGGATCCCTTTGCCGGTTCGGGTAGCAAGGTGAGGCTTACGATGGGACGTTCGGACTACCTCACCGAGATGGCGAAAGTTGAGCTTGCTGAATCCACAGTGGCAGTTCACCCATGTGGCTTCTAAGGTGAGCACTCCTGGTAAATGCGATCAACTGTCTCGACGTTGTAGTGGTCAGGACTGGACGTTATAGGTTGAGCTCATCGCAAGTTGGGTAGCGATTCTCGTCTCCAAAGAATTTAAGTTGCAGCCATGTGGAAACAAGGTCCAGCTCGAAGAAAACAAAAGCACGAGAGAGCGACTTTCAAGTTCGAACTTGCCGTGCTTCGTACCATCGTCAGCTAGCACACGGAGCTCACAATACAGCATAGATACGGGCGTCCCGGCTTTACCGCCATAGCAGAGCAAGAAACAGGTGTCTGCTCTCCTAACGGTAGTAGCGCTCACAATTGTTTGGTGACTAAGTACTGGAGAACGTTAAAGCACGTGTCGAATCGTCAATACGGCATAGACCAGCATGGCCCTTGACCAGTTGAGGCCGAAAACGGCTCGCGACATGCCTTTTTACGCAAAGCTTAAACACTCAACACTTAAATTAACTCCACCAGAAAGTGACGATGGTTCGTCCATGGTCGAGATTGGACCCTTCCAGGGTTGGAGCTTGCCCAACTTCCCGCTGCACGAGCCCGAATGACCGACAAGGCCCCGACCGACCGACCCCAGTCGATCAAATCTCGCTGAGTAAGCACAAGACACCCCACGCCCGTCCGACGTTCCGAACCCCAGATCTGGGCATACGGCTCGTGGTCATCGACTTCTTCCCCAATCTGAGTGGATGACGGCGATCTGGTGAACACGGCACATGACTGCTTGTCTCCCTTCCGAAGACACACGCACATTCCCAACGAATCGCCCCGCCCCTTGCGCCAAAGTACATCGAGATCGGTGTTTATTTGTTTGTTTCTACTGCTTGGACCGTGTACCCCCATTGAACCAACGAATGGGGCATTGACAGGGTCTCGAACGGCGGTAACCCCGAAACTCGGCGACCGGCTCACGGCTTGGTCTGCTTCGACGACGCATCGCTCTTCTGGCATCCTGTGCATCCTGCAAGCGCCAAACCCATCGAAACCACACGCGTACGAGATATCGTCGACCTCGCAAAGCTGGGCCACGCCTTTGGCGCACATTGAATACGAACCCGCCGTCACCGTCTCAACATCGAAGCACAGCGTTCACGATGGATCGCCTTCGGGAATATCTAGGGACATATGGCAAGACGGACCGAGAGGAGTATGAGCCTCTGGCCGACGAGGGCCGGGAGGAAGACTCTAGCCTGCGCGATGGACAAGAGGAGGTGCCATTCTCGTGGGCGGAGTATCTGATGTTTGCTTGGTTGGGCATGGCGATGTTGTGGGCATGGTATGGTAGACTCCCGCTGGTCCTCCCCGAACTACCGGACTGACCACTATGGTTCTAGGAACATGTTTCTCGCCGCCGCGCCGTACTTCCAAGTGCGCTTCCAGTCCGACGTTTGGATCGAGCAGAACTTCCAGTCCGCCATCCTCACCGTCTCGACCCTGACGAACCTGACGGCGATGCTCATCCTGACCAACATCCAATACACGGCTTCGTACCCCTTTCGCATCAACCTCGCGCTGATCCTCAACACCGGGATTTTCTCGCTCCTGACGGCCTCCACGTCCATGTTCCTCGATGTCGCCCCGGGCGTCTACCTAGCCTTCATCCTGCTCATGGTGGCCTCCAGCTCCTGGGCCACCGGGCTGATCCAGAACGGCGCCTTTGCCTTCGCCGCCTCTTTCGGCCGCCCGGAGTACATGCAGGCCCTCATGGCCGGCCAGGGCGTCGCCGGCGTCCTGCCCCCGATCGCGCAGGTCATCACCGTCCTCGCGGTACCGGAGCATGACCGCGCGGACGCCAAGCAGGACATCCAGGCCTCCAGCTCCTCCGCCTTCGTCTACTTCCTCGCCGCCGTGGCCGTCTCCGTCTCGGCGCTTCTCGCCTTCATCCCGCTCGTCCGCCGCCACAACCGCATCGTCGAGAGCCGCATGGTCGAGCAGATGGCCGAGTCCATGAACTCCGTTCAGGAGGCTGAGCGCGCGGCCCGTAAGGTCGTCTCGCCGCTCCAGCTCCTCAAGAAGCTGCACTGGCTCGCCGGCGCCATCTACATGTGCTTCGCCGTCGCCATGTTCTTCCCCGTCTTCACAGGCAAGATCCTGTCCGTCCGCTACCCCGGCGATGAGAAGTCGCCCGCCGGCGCCCTCTTCCGCCCCGCCGCCTTCATCCCGCTCGCCTTCTTCGCCTGGAACCTGGGCGACCTGTCCGGCCGCATGACCACCATCCTGCCCTTCTCCCTGCGCCACCGCCCCGCGGCCCTGTTCGGCGTGAGCCTCGCCCGACTGGGCTTCCTGCCCATGTACCTGCTCTGCAATATCGGCGGCCGCGGCGCCGTTATCAGCAGCGACTTCTTCTACCTCTTCGTCGTCCAGTTCCTGTTCGGCCTCACCAACGGCTGGCTCGGCTCCAGCTGCATGATGGCGGCCGGCGAGTGGGTCGAGGACGCCGAGCGCGAGGCCGCCGGCGGATTCATGGGTCTGTGCCTGGTGGCAGGTCTGACGACGGGCAGTCTCCTCAGCTTCACGGCGGCCGGTATTTGAATTGGGTTGCATACATATGGCTTTTTCTTTTTTTCGGGGCGCGGTTTCTTTCGGGTCATGACATGCGGGGGTTTATCGGAGTTGGGCTGCGGAAATATATCTACGAGACCGGGCACGAAGTGATATCAACATAGAACGTACTATTCTTGTCCTCACGACCTTGTTAGCGGACGGAGCAATACATAAACGCAGCCAGACAAGAAAGGCTTTCCACAACATTTTTTTTTCTTCAAAACATCCCATCCAGCAACCTATCCACGTCCAAGTCCTCCTCCGTAGGCAGCTTGTCCTCGACCCCGAAATCGCGGTACCACGCCAGCAGCTCGGGGATCGTGTCAAACACCCAGGTAGAGTAGTCGTAAAACGACAGGAAGGTATACCTCCAAGCCCACTCCTCCTTTTTGTCATCATCGTCGGCCCGGCGGCAGTACACGACGCAAAAGGGCCCTTCCTCCGCCGCGTCGCCCCATTCCCACCCGCCCGCGACCTCCCACCGCCAGTCCAGGCCGGAGGACGTCTTCATCTCCTCGGCGGGCTTGACGCGCCTCGCCGCCGCCGCGGGGGATTCTCGCACGCCGGCCCAGAGACTGCCCATGCGCTCGTGGTCCAGGCCCGGCGCGTGGATGCCGTCCACGAACGTCGCCAACTGCCGCAGTTCCCCGGGCACCGTAATTTCGTCTCTTACTTCCTCCAAGGACTTCTCCCTCAGCGCATCCTCCACAGCGGTGAAATACTCCTCGCCCCGTGCCCTCCTCTCTTCATCCTGCTCCGGGCCACTAGGCGCGCTGACACCATCGAGACCAACGAGGGGCACAAGCGCCTCGTACTTCTCCAGCACATCCCCCGGCACATCGATCCCGAGCTCCACAAAGTCCTCCTCCTCAGCGCCGACGAGCTGTCTCACGCTGTCCATGCGCAGCCCGACGATGTCGTCGTCGTTCTCCAGGTCTCCCGGCTCGACCTCGGCGCGCGCGATGACGGGCACGTAGACCTCCAGAGCCTGGCGGTTGCGCGCCGCGACGTGGGAGCGGTACGCGTCTAGCGCGGCTTTGATTTCTTCCGGGGTGGAGTGCATTTGTTTTCTTTTTTGGAAAATAAGAAAAGAAAAAAAGGTTACCGGGTCCGTGGGCTTGGGTGCTTGGCGGATGGTCGTTGGCTGAATGGGGTTTGGATCGTGTGCGGATGCGATTCGTTTATTCTCGTGAGAGTGAGAAGAGTTCAGGAGGAGTGGTCCACCCCAGTCCCCCGTCCGGTGTCAGCTAACCCTTTCCTGGAGGGAACTTTCACCACCCTCGTCGTTGCCGTCCGTTTCATCCATCACGATTGTCGCTGTTGTCCGTCACCGTGTCGTCCGTCGGCGTCGCCGTATCCCTCTCCCCCAAGGATAAAACCACATGTAGGTCAAATAGGAGACAAAGAGCCACTGTGCAAGACACGAATTTGATGAATTACATTACGCTTTGTACTCGCTACTTATACACTGTTGTACAGATGGGAACGCCCGGGGAGCTCAGCGCCACAGCGCGCAGTTTGTCATCCGGCCACGGCCGACGTACCACTGCCCTTGGATGAGCGCCTGCTCCTTGGCCCTCCACTCGTGGATTTTCCATTGCACGTTCTTGAGGTCGAGATCGGCCAGCTTGACTTCGTGCGAGGGTTCGTGGACCCTCCTGCGGCCTTCGCTGTCGGGCGGCCCCTCGCGGTACCGGACGAAGAGGGAGCAATCCCTGAGGGTCATGGCGAGACCGAGCCGGTCAAGTTCGCTTGCTTTGAAGTCGCCCTCGCCTCTAGAGACGTTTGCGTCAGCCTTCATGGGCCCCGTTCGATCAAAGTCGATTTGCCTCCTCTTCAAATCGGTCAAGATTCCCGAGCGCTGGACCAGCTTATACAGATGGGCGTGGTGCTTGTCGCCGTTCATATGGCGCTGGATTGCCGTGGAACGGATTTTGTCCTTTCCTTGCGGTGTTTCCAGGTCCGGGTCGAGCCAAAGGGGGCACGGGTATTCGTCGGGGCTGTACTTCCTCTCCCTGGAGTCGCCGGCTTCGTGGTACTTCCTAGACGCGAAGGCGCAGCACCTGCATGTGTTTGCGTCGCGCGGGGCCGAGGGCGACTGGGCCAGCCACTTGGGCTTGAACTCGATCGTGTGCTCGTCGTCGTTCCTTGGGCGCATGTCCTCGACTAGCATGATCACGTTTGAAGGCTGAATTTCGTCGCGGCGAAACTTGGGGGGCCGTTTCTGTCCATTCCGATCCAGAGACGACAACTCGGTGGCAAGGTTGGTGACGGTAGCATCCGGAACTTCTACGAGCTTTTGGTCCAACAGCATTTCTCTCTTGTTCTGGAACAGGGGGGTGATGATCTTCTGGAAGAGCAGAGACTGCTCCTTAGCAGTGTAGACGGATTTGTTGGGGGCTCTGGCCTTCTTGGGCACCCTTATTAGATATCCTGTGGGACGTGATCAATTTGAGTCTCGGCAAGGATCGGTATGGATGTGCTTACTGGTTATGGCATCTTGGTTTGTTTGGTCCTTCTGGTCCGGTTTCTCGTGTTTGCCACGGGGGAGGATTGCCTTGAAGACGACGTTGGCGGCACCCTCGTTGACGTAAAGAGCATGCGTCCAGCTTCCGACACGTGGCGCGGATGTGTCCGACGTCAAATGAGCGGAGCCGTCTGGCTTCTTGAGGCCGAACGGAAAGTCGTTGCCCGGTCCATGGTCTACCATCGTTCGGTCGTGACTGAATGTTTTGCTACAGTGATGATCCGTCGCAATATGTCCCCTCTTTGTAGAGGAGCAGATTAACGGAAGCGGCGATCCGTCTCTCAGTGTCTCTGGGGAGGACAGGTCGACGGTGATGGAGGGTAGCGAAGCAGAGTGAACAAGCAGTGCAGAAGGTACGTCAGGTGCGCAGTTACCGTTCGTCAACTTGGTTATCTTGAGGCGCCGTTGATGGGAAATCATCATACGGGAGAGGTTTGACAATAAACCTTTTTATAAGATAAATCTTATAAATAGCCTCTTAGATCGCGAAGTACCTGGGAAAGGTTGTGGTCAGGTAGGACAGCCCGGCGCGATGCGCTCTCAAGCCGAAGGGTCTCCCTCTGCCCTGCCTCCTTCGCTGGCAGAGGTTGGGCGTTCCCGTGACTGATTTCTTTGGGCCGTCGTCCTCTCGGTTGGATCTAGCAGGCTGCTCGCGGTTTCGGCAAGGCTCCATTGGACGGCCGTTGCTGCGTTGCAACGAGCGAGATTGATTTTAATGTGCGCGCCAGGCGGGCGGGCGCGTTGTCGTCTTTGAGAAGAGAGATTCAGCGGTATCCTGGGATGACGACAGACTTTCCCCTTCCGGGAGTGGAGCGGAGTGTCGGCTCGTTTTTTTGGGCGCTGTCAATAAGCGTGAGCTCCTGACGACTCGACCTCGGCGGATGGGCTCACAAGCTCTTCCTTGGTTCAGCACGCGCTGGCGTGCTGGCCAATGAATGACTTCCTGGCGCAAGGAGGCGTCTGCGTTGGCGTGTTGTTTGTCATGTCGAAAGCGAGCGAGCGTTCGAGGTCGGCGAGAGTCAGAGAACGGTTGACGGAAGCCCACCCTCCTCGCGTGAGGTTAGGTTACCACGTAGTAATACCCTTTTTTTTTTCTTTCTCTCCTCTGTCACATTGGCTGATGGTTTCGAAGTGCCCTATACGGTACCCCTCGGTCCTCTATTGGGTATCAGCTAACCAGTTTCGGAAGGAGTCTCCACTACAACGTAATATGGTGGCTGGTGGCTGGCAACTGGTTTTCTGGGCGACAGCGACAGCAGCGACGACGGCGACAACAGTAACTTGCACGTAAGAAGAACAAAAGTAACTATACCGTTATTAATCCTCTCTCTAATTTAGAAGCGTGAGAGGAAAGGAGGCAATGCGGCAACCGGGCGTCATTTGGAAGCTCTGCAAGGAGAACATGGTACATAGAAATTGACCCAGAAAGGATTAGCTAACACCGGATAAGGGTAGTGTGCCGCCGTATAGGGCACCTCATGATTTTGCCCTTCACCTGGGAGCGAGGAGTGACAGACTGGTTGACGTTAAGATAGTGTGCCTCGATAGGTACACAGATAGCGTATGTAAGGGGGCCAGTCTAACGCATCGTCCGATGAATGCCACGACCTTCACACGAGCTGGGTCTCTCCAGCCTCTCGCCGAATTATGACTGCAGTTTTCTGTGTGCGCATCTGGAGCAACGGCAGCGGCAGCAGCAGCAGTGTGGCGGGACCGAGCCCCGACTACCGCAGAACCCAGTCGCTGGAGGCGACTACTCGGCCGTTCTGAGCCGGACGAGTGGCCTGTGGTGTTGGTCCGGTGGAGGGGTTTCGTCAAATCGTGTCAGGGCCCCCACCGGCGGGCTCCAGACGGCAGTGAGCCCAGGAGCGCATTGCGTCGATTTTGTTCTTCGCCGTGTCGCCCGTTGGTTCCCTTTCGCCGACGAGCGGAGCACTGCGAAGGGCGATCAAGGGACTGGACTGGGCACTGGGACGAAGGATGGCCCGTGGAGACTCAGAGAAAGAGGGGTTCTGAGCAATATCATTACACTACAAAGTGCAGTCCAGTCAAGTAAAAGCCATGGCCACAACATCGGACAGACGACGGTGCCCGACAGCGAATGGCGTGTCGTGATTTGTGATCGCCATACGCCAGAGAAGATCTCCCCCCTGCCTGGCGTCGCCTTGCTCTTATTGACCGCATCCCTGACAGGCGCCGGGGGCCACCACGATGATGAAGGACCTCGGACCAAATCACGACTTGTGTGCGCATGGTTGCAGATGGAGCCAACAAGGCCTTGTCAGATTGTTTCCAGAAACAGCCGTCATGCGGATGCGTCCGCCAAAAGAGGACGGCCGGCTGTGTGTTCCTTGATGGATGGGCAGGCCGTTTCCCGGAATCCTGCACTCGGGTATACCTCGTGCTTTTCGCGCATGGTGCTCTGATGTCGCGCCACATGTGTGTCCGAGTCGTCCCATGTTGGCTGACCGTCCGCCACTCGTGATCTGGGGAGCCCAAGGCATGCACGGAACAGACCATCGAAGCGAGGCGATGCGATGCGATCGATGCCTTGCCATGGCCGCGGGTTTTCTTCCCATCCTCCAAACGGTGCCCCAGAAGGCTGAACTGACAGATCTGACCAGAGACTTGTCTGCAACGACCCCGTCCCCGTTCCCCGTCCCCCCGTTCCCCCAGATGGTTCGCGCTTGTTGAAACGATGTCCAACTCTAAATCGGGCACCGTCTTTTGGGTCATGTCATCTGGCGAGATTTAGCGGGTGCATCTCGGTTCCCTCACCAAGCTCAGGCTGCCTTGGATGGCGCAACTCCCAACTGGATCTCCGGGCGTCATGTCGCTCTTCCCTGGTTCGCTCGCTGGTTTCCCTGGTTGGTGGCCGGTCCTGATCGACCTCGGATGACACACGCATGAACCGCCAATCTGCCATATCTGCCCCCCTTCTCACAAGCAAAAAGGGGGCCGCCAACGGTACCAAGACAGCCCCGGCTCGGCGTCCGGCGCGATGCCCTTGAGTCTTGGACTCCTGGCAGTGGAGGTTGCAACCGTCAGTGAACCAGTCACTGTGACCCCGAAAAGGAGTGGGGCCACCCCCTCCGTTCGCCGGTATCTCCCCCTCACAAGTGAAAGTCGTTCGTGCCTGGGACCGTGGAGGGGCAGGAACACAGGAACACCGATACGGGGACACAGTCCAGACTTCCAGTTCGACTTGGAGAGGGGTAGGGCAAAGGAGACCCAACAAGCCGAAGGCCATGGAAGGAGTTTCATTTTCTGTGCAGAAATGGGCCATATATGCACCATGAAGTTTTTTTGCAAGGGTTTTTAATAGAAATAACCAAGTGATAGGTTGGAGGAATAGGCGGTAAGTATCTCCCTGCGTAGCGTTCCTACCAAGCTAGCTACACCGTCCCTCAGGCTTGCAGCAGTGCAGACGCCTCTGGATGGGGCGCCCGTCGCGCTGCAGGACGTTGTGACTTGTGCCGCCCGTGGATTGGTGGTAACCGGGCTGTCAGTGGACCAAAGACCCTCCCCCTGCACGCGACACTCGCAGCGGCCCCGACCAGGCTGAGTCTCAGAAATTTTGCGGGTGCCTTGCTTGCCCTTGGTGTTTTTGCCAGGCCCTGGCCCTGTGGCCCAGAAGGAAGAGAGGGAAAAAAATTCGCGCTAAGCCCGCACCGCACCACTTAGCTCCGAGTATTCCCTCTGCTGAGTCTGCCGGGACTGGCCCCCTCCCCGAAAATACAAGTGCACCCGACCTCCTACAGCGTCATTCGGGAGAAAACGCCCACGCTCTGAGCTTGCCCGATCTACGTCCCGTCCAAGACCTCCAAAAACACCACACCACCCACCCTCCTTCCTCCTCCTCCTCCCCATATTATCCCGCCCTCTTCCCCGGACTCTCATCTTCTAATTGAGTCTTTGCTCCTCAACGAGTCCGTCCTCGCTCTCGACCTACACCTATTGCTGTCCGACGACTTCCTCCCCTCAGCTCCCGTCATCGACCGCGGATTCAGTAACCGACCTACTTCCGGATCGACATCGCCTTCACTTCGCCCGGCCGAACGGCCTACACCACCTCACCCTTCGATGGTTGGCTGCAGCTAACGCCATTTCAACATGGCCTTCAACTTCAACTGGTCGCCGCTCACGGCCGACGCCGAATTCTATCAGCGCGCCCGCGAGATGCTGACTACCGCCCTGAACAAATCCCCGAAGCCTCCGATCATCGTCGATGACATCCTCGTTACCGAATTCAACCTGGGCTCCGTGCCCCCAGAGCTGGAGATCCTCGAGATTGGTGATATTGCGGAGGACAGGTTTCGCGGCATCTTCAAGATGTGCTATTCCGGCGATGCCTTCTTGACGCTCAAGACCCGAGTTCAGGTACGTCGAAATTTTTTATTTTTATTTATTTTTTTCGCCTTCCATCCCACCCGCACTTCCCTGCACACACACACGCGACCTACTTTTTTGGAGGCGAAAGCTCGGTTCACCGGCCGCGGCAATGACTCCAACATCGCCGCGTCCGACACCACTGCCCCAAATCCGAAGCATTCTCGTTCCAGAGCGCGCTTCGCTTGCGCGGTGCATTTGTCGTCGCGATTTCACTCTCGTGCCAACGTCCGAAATGGGTTCCGGCCCTTATCGTGGAGCCGAGACTGGCAGAGACATCATCAATCCGCCATGCCACTGCGTCGTCCCCCTTCCCGCCGCACCCTCGGCACTTCCCCCAAACATCCCGGTGTTTGTTTTTCCCTCATTAAACATTTTGTACCTATCGGCGTCGTTGCATTGAGCTTGAAATTGCCTTATACCGGGATGCGCGTCGCAGGCTAGGCCACTTTTTCGGCTCCTGCCAATCGGAACGTGCGTCATAGCAGAGGCTAATATACTAACAAACAGGCAAATCCACTGAATACCTACCTTTCTTCCAAGCCGACGTTTACCTCCCCGCAACCACTGGCGGCGGCATCGGGCTTGACCATTCCGCTGTCAATAACGCTGTCCGAGATCAAACTTTCGGCCTTCATCATCCTGGTCTTCTCCAGGTCCAAGGGTCTCACCTTGGTCTTCCGGAATGACCCGCTCGAGTCGCTCAAGGTCTCCTCGACCTTTGATTCGATCCAGTTTGTGCGCGATTATCTGCAGCGTACTATCGAGTCGCAGTTGAGGAATTTGATGATGGACGAGCTCCCCGCCATCATTCACCGGCTATCCCTGCGCCTGTGGTGCCCTGACGCCGTGCCCAAGGAGGAGGAGGCGCCGAAAGAGAACGATGAGACCGTGGTGGACCCCTTGGCAAGCCCGCCGTTAGACCCGGTCGATGCGAACGGTAACCTGCTCGACGCCAACGATGTCTCGTCCCTGTCGCTCGAGGGCGGCCCGGAGGTCCAGTCGCTATTCTCGCAAAAGAACCTGCTGAGACTCGCCGCTCTGAGCGACTCCAACCGCACTCTCTCCCTGTTCACGCCGGGTATCCGCGACGTAATGTTCAGGGCGTGGACCGGACCTGCAGTGTCCGAACCCACGAGCACCCCGCCGACGGCAACACCGAGCCTGTCCAAGACGAACTCGTTCCACGGTACCTCGACCACGTACACCTTCTCAGACACGGCCAGCGCCTCTCACGGTCACCTGCCTTCCCGGCCATCTCTTGTTAGCCTCAACTCGGCCACAACTGGTCTCTCTCTCGGCGCGGGCATGAGATCAAAGTCGTACGCCGGCCGCAAGAAGAAGACCAGAGTCGTCAACCTCCGTCGCTCCAAGAGCGAAGTCGGCTCCACTCCCGAGGGCAGCGATGCCTCCTCGGACATGGCCGCCGACTCTGAGTCCGTCGCTGGCCCCTCCACCGAGCCTCTCACGTTCAACTCCATTGCCGAGGACCCTGAAGAGGAGGAGGCGCTGGCCGAGCTGGCAAACTCTACACCCAGCAAGGTCCGCTTCAGCCCCGTGGAGAGGCCGCATCTTCTCTCACGGCCTCCGCTGCAGCCCGACTTCCACACGGCGCCCGTCGAGGTCGCCAGTGCGCCTATCAAGGTCGACAGCACGCCGGAACCCGAGCCTGTGGCAAAGGTCCAGCCCCTACCTCAATTCACGTTCCCTGAGAAGCCGAGAGCTTTCCCTACCACCAAGGGCACTGCATCCGATACCTCGTCCGTGTTTGAGCAGGCTTGGATCTCGAAGATGGCCGGTGAGATTGCTCGCCGCGTCTATGAGGAGAAGAACCGCCAACAAGGCATCTGGGACGAGCGGGAAGACATCCCCCCACCGGCCTACGAGGCGTCAACATAAATCCTCTGCTTTACGCAGGATGACATAAAGTACGAACTGTACAAACCTACAATCCGGCCATCGCGCTGGAAAGCAATCCTTTTTCTTTTACCGTCTGTCCCGTCGCTTCTCCTCGCAAGGCGTTCCGAAGGGAGGTTTCTTTGTTTTGGTTTTTGGAGACGGAGCAGACCAATGCTCGTCCATACCCCTTGCTGTTTAGTGTTAATGTATATAGTCGCAAGGCGTTGGAAAAAAAGGGAGAAGGCGGTTTCGTTTCGGCATCATAAAAAAGAATGGGTTGCAGTTTTTTTTTTCTAACGACGGGGGAAAACACAGATCGGAGAAACCAAGGCCCTCCGCCTGTCGTTGCGATTTTTTTGGATTCCGAAAGTGTTGGGATTCGGGGGCCACCAACCACTTTGCTAGCAACGCTGATGATGACACTACAAGACAGACTTCTTCATGACAAAAGAAGCTGCTGTCCATTGTCAGCCTTCATTGACGCTTATACAAGCGTCTTTACACCACCACTTGTTTCCTTTGTCATACTGAATTGGTTTACCTGGCGCGAATGCCACGTCCTCTCAAGGGCGGATATAGAGAGAGGAGGAAGGTGCACAGCAGATGTGGAACATCTGAGAGGAAATCTCAGCAACACTCTGATTTAGACGAGGGGGAGGTGGCAGACAGGAATATCTGTGGACAGTGCATTTAACTTATTGATTGCGCGCATGGCCTAGCCCGATAGAGGTGCTATGGCGATGATGTGTCTACTAGCTAGACATGTCGGAAGAATCAAACTCCCATCTTCTATGCAAGCTGTATTCTCTATGCTTGTTGTCTTGAGTGTGACAATGCCTGTGGGTCCACCGCACACCCGCCGACGCGACGCTGCGTTGTTGTCACGCTGCGACATTCTTGCCTCGGTGGATGGGATATATGATGTCGATTTGCCTCCGGTGGCGCTTCGTAACCCGGAGCTGACGGGAGAGATGCTGGACAAGTTGTGATTGCAATATGATGCATCGGGTGTTGATTTCATCGTCCGGTCTGCCGCGGCAAGCCCCGGCTCTCGTAGTGATGTTCATGCCGACTTCTAAAGGGACGCTCATGCAGCGACTGAACAAGTCGCCATCAACTGCCCGTGCTGTGCTTCCCGGGAGGTATCAATCAGCGGGTATCGGTTGGTGGACGGTCTCCGAGGGATCATCGTGCTCTGCTCGACATTCAGGAGTCCTTTCGGCGTTGCTCGTGGATGTTTGGTCCCCAGCACGACTCCCGTGTTACTGATTCCAGCTGACGATTCTGAGTCCCCGTCGGGACTTGTTGGAGTGTCGTTGCAGATCGGGCCTCAGTCTTCTCGAGCCGTGAGCTTCTCGAGCTTTAGCATGACCATCCGCCGCGCCTCCGCCTCGGCCGCCCGCCGCTTCTCCTCCTTCTCCTCACTACTTGCGGCGAGTGCCGCTTTGCGGCTGGGTCTCTTAGGCTCTGCGTCAGCCGGCTTCTAGCCGGTCGACGCAGCGGCGGCGGCCGCCGCGTTCTCCGCCTTGAGAGCGGCCAGTTGCGCCTCCTTCTCCTTGAGCATGTCCAGCTGCTTCTTGGCCATGACCTTGACCTTGGCCTCGGCCTCGCGGAGCTTCTTGACCTCGATCTGCTCCGTCTCGAGGCTGAAGGGCTGGCCGGGCTTGTTCACGGCGGGCAGCAGGGCGCTGCGCTCCCACGAGACCTGCACGTTAGACATCTTGTCGGGCAGCGGCGGGATGGGCTTGCCCTTGCCCTTGCCGCCGGCGGCCTTACCGACGGGGTGTCCCTTGGGGTGCGCCCCGGAGGTGAGGATCTCGTAGAAGGCTTCGTAGGGCTCGTTGAAGAGCTGGTCGTCGAAGGCCCAGGCGCGGATCTCGCCGTCGTTCTGGCGGATCATCTGCTCCTTCTCGGCGTCGGTGCGGCCGTAGGGGTGCAGGCGGAGGTTGTGGTAGAGCGTCTGGGGCTTCTCGCCCGACTCGGTGATGTAGTACATTTTTATCGTGATCTCGAACTCTCCCCAGCCGGTCTCGTGGATGATAAAGGGCTTGCCGGGCTCGCCGTCGATCACTGGGGCAGAGTGTTAGCATTAGGAGGGTCGCGACCAACGCGGGAGGGCGGTGCAGGGGAAGGGAATTGACGCACTGCGCACGTGGTTAGGGATGGACTCGTGTAGCTTGAACTGGACTCTCCGCAGCCAGTATGTGATGTCGGTGTCGTCGATGCCCCGAACGAAGACCTCCCACGAGTGGGTGTGGTCGTCGGGGACGCCCTCGGGCTTGGGGTTGGTCTCCGGGTCGAAGGGGCGGGCGGTGGTGCCGTAGACGAAGGGCCGTCTGATCTGGGTGCCCTTGACGCGCTTTCCGAGGCTGCCTGGGGGTGCCATCTTGTGTTTCTGTTTAGTGTACCAAAGGCGGTAGATGCAAGCGATGTTGTTGACAGAGGTCTGCAGCGAGGAAACATCTGTCGCGCGAGGAAATAGTTCCTGCAGCCGGACCTTGCAGCCTTCTACCTAGGTTGTAGATGCGCCAACTTTATTGTGGGTCTCTGGAAAGAGCAGCCAATCAAGCTTGTTTCACACCCCAAGGTCCTGCCGTGTTGAGAGCAGTGGCTGTCACTTGCTTTTTTGAGAGGTGAGAAAGAGAAAATTTCAATGTTCTTGTGACGAAAAAACGCCAAAGAGAAAATTCTATTGCCCTTTTTACCCAGTTGAAGGTACTGCCCAGTAAATTTCTGCATGTACCTATTCTGACGGACCCTCAGGCTCACTTTTACAGCAACGACAGCAACGATGCAGCGAGTCGATACTACCTCATCCTTATCGTTCACACCAGGCTATCTTCATTCTCTCTATTTGGCCTCTCTAACTTGCCTGAACTTGAATTGAACAATACAACAAGCCCGGTACTGCGTAGTAATAGTACCAATTAGCGCACATGACAATGAAGAAAGAGCTTAGTTCACCATGCTGCTGCATGCGTCCCAACCAAGATCGGCTCTGGCCAATGGGGAGCTTCGCTTCAGCTGCCCCTCCCCTTGCAAACTGCTCTACGGGCGTCTACGTCAGGACCCCTGGAAGATTTCGCCGGGGGAGCTGGGGGGAGCTTCGGCCGCGGATGATGATTTCATGACTTTTGCACCGCGTCCAGAACGATATCGAACCACCTTCGGAAGATATGTAAATTTGCGCCGAACTCGGGGTTCACTTTTGCCTCGCTCAACGCCAATTGGTGTTCATCTAGCCTACCCGAATCCCCGCCGACACTTTTCGTTCACTCCTCCAGCAATTGTGACCGCGCGGCCAGTAATCTCATAACCCCCTCCATCCACCGACCATGTCTACATCAGCTGCTGCAAAGAAGCTGATCGTCTGCGGAGGAAACGGCTTCCTCGGCTCGAGGATCTGCAAGTACGCCGTCGCCAGGGGCTGGGATGTCACCTCCGTCAGGTAATTCGAGCTCTCAAGCTCACCGCACCTCCATCCACCTCGCCGATGCCCATGTCTAACACACGTCCTGCAGCCGCTCGGGCGAGCCCAAATGGGCCGCCGTAACCTCGTCGCCGTCCCCTCCGCAGTGGGCGCACAAGGTCTCCTGGGAGCGCGCCGACATGCTCCGCCCCGCGACCTACGCCCCGCTGCTCAAGGGCGCCGACTTCGTCGTCCACAGCATGGGCATCCTCCTCGAGGCCGACTACAAGGGCGTCGTCTCGGGCCAGGAGTCGCCCATCTCGGGCCTGCAAAAGGCCTTCGCCCCGTCCAAGGACCGCGGCGTCGACCCCCTCCGCACGCCCGAGGGCGCCGACATCAAGCCCGCCAACCCCAAGGACCAGTTCTCCTACGAGGTCATGAACCGTGACAGCGCCATCGCCCTCGCCAAGCAGGCCAACGCCGAGGAGGCCAAGGCCTTCGTCTACATCTCCGCCGCGGGCGGCGCCCCCGTGCTCCCCGCGCGGTACATCACCACGAAGCGCGAGGCCGAGAGCACCATCGCCAGCGAGTTCCCGCGCATGCGCGGCATCTTCCCCCGCCCGCCGTTCATGTACGACAGCTCGAGGAAGTTCACGCTGCCGCTGGCCGCCATGACGGGCGCCGGCGCCCTCTTCAACAGGCTGACCGGGGGCGTGCTGAGCAGCTTCATGGGCGCGAGCGGCGTGAAGCCACTGCCCGTCGAGACCGTCGCGGAGGCCGTCGTGGAGGCTCTTGACGACGCCAAGGTGCAGGGCCCGATCGAGGTGCCCGAACTCGAGGAGCTTGCGAACAAGGGTTGGAGGAAGACCATGTTGTAAACGCACGTTAACGCACGGTGTGTAATTGTAATATTGTCATAGACTGTGTATCATTGTTCTCGCGAAAAAGCCGTTATTCCTCTATTCCCAATGCCATGCAAACCCGCGTTCCCCTGCCGCCTGCCTCAAATCATGGTTCCTCTCTCGAAACTGTCCCGGATCTCCGCAGTGTATTTGTTGTAGAAGCGCGCTAGCTTCTGGTTGAACTGCTTGTTCTTCTCGTTGATGTACGTGACGTCACCGTCGTCGCCGTTCTGCGCCATCCGGTCCTTGCGCTTCTTGAGCCTGTTTTCCTCGGCCCTCCTCAGGTCCTCCACGAGCCGGTCGATGGCGGCCTTGTCCGGTTTGTTCTGCGCGAACGCTGTCGAGTCGGCCGTCGAGTAGAAAGACCCGTCCTTGTCCACGGCGATCAGCTCGCCGTCCTCCGTCTCGACGATGTCCAGCCCGCCCGAGGCCGCCGCGCGCTCGATGGCCTGCATCTTCTGCTTCTCGTACGCGTCCATGTCGGGGGCGATGTTGCGCAGCTGCCGCTTGTAGATCTTATTGCTCTCGGCCGTGTAGTCCTGGAACGCGTTGTTGTCGCGGTGCGCCTCCTTCTTCTTGACGCGCTTGTCCCACTTCTCGCTCTCGTCGATGGTCCAGTCCCACGCCCGCTTGCGCTCGAAGTCGCCGCCGGCGTCCTCCACGTCGGCCTTGAGCAGCTTGTGCGAGGCGATGGCCTGCTTGCGGTGGATGGCGGCCAGCTGGCCCGGGTCCGTCGCGAGGCGCTGCGACTCGAGCGTCGCCTCCTTGAAGTTCTGGTCGGACGAGCTCTTTGCGCGGGCCTGCAGGGCCTTGAAGCGCGCCATGCGGTCCTGCGCTTTTGATGCGGCGTCTTCTGTTGCTGCTGCTGCTGTCGTCGGGGCGGTCTCGGTCGCTTCGGATTCTTCAGGGGCCGCAGAATTTGTGGCGGGGCTGTCGTTGAGTTCCGCGTCGGCGACGGCCTTGGACTCGGTCTTTCTCTTCTTGGCGGGAGGCATTTTAATTGATGTTGTGTTCGATATTGTTTGTTTGTTTGTTGTGTTGTTTGAGCAGAAACGACGATGTGGAGAGTAGGTTGGTGGTGGTAGTGGTTGATAGTGGTAGATAGTGGTAGTTGGTACGTAGTGGTATGGTACGTAACGTTGGGGTAAAGAAAGGGCCTGTGGTGGATTAGCTCGGGCCTATGTATTTTAGGTGGCAAGAGCGACCCTGCTGGCTTGACTTAAAAAAAAAAAATCGAGACAAGAAAATCTCTACTTTTTTTTTTTACTTTTCTCATTCTCTAGACTAGCTTTAGCTATCCTTTTGGCTACAGAGATACTAGATTACAGATACTAATAGTACGCATACCCCACTGTCACTATCGTCCATCACTATTCTGTGTCGTCCGTCACTATTGCCCGTCACTATTGCCCGTCACTATT
>WIGO01000026.1:57129-291146 GCA_014235945.1 Colletotrichum plurivorum
TATTGTCTGCCATTATTGTCTGCCATTATTGTCTGCCATTATTGTCTGCCATTATTGTCTGCCATTATTGTCTGCCATTATTGTCTGCCATTCTTGTCTGTCACTATTAATTACTTACTTATAAAGTAGGTTGTGTCTGGTACTGAATTACCTATTCAAGTGGGTGGATGGACAGTAATGATAGACGAATAGAACGCTTTGAGTCCTGTGATTGAACCGGTCTTTTTCCGAGTAAGCGGTTAGCGCACCAGTGCCCCGTCCTGATGTGGCTGGAGAATCGAGGCAAGCCAGGGTGGTGTTGTCCAGCGGGGGCAATCCAGTCGGGTGTGGCTGGTGACGGAAGAATAGATCGCCCCACCTCCGCTCCCCCGCGGATCCATACGGGTAACGGGTCCTGCGCGAAAGCACCCGTGGCGGTGCGGCCGGGCCATCCCTGTCGAACCTAACAACCCCTGCACGAAGCTGCCCTGCTTTGCAGCTCATCTCATCGACGCGCGCCCCCTCAGTTTAGGTTGCATGCGGCTCCATGGATCGGATGATTTCATGAGTGTTGTCGCGTAGCCTCTGATCGTCTCCTGTTGCAAGATACAACCGTCGCCGTCAGAGACCAGCACCTCACGACAAGGCCATGCAGCCCTGGCGCATCACGAGTGCGAGCGCGGCTCGCAGCGTGCGCAGGCGGGCTGTCGTTCCCGAGGCCACGTCCTGTATTCATTCATCGACTTCATCTCATGACGTTCTGCGGCGACCAAGGATTCACGTCAAGAAGAAGCCCGAGGAACCGGCGGTCCCTCCCTCGTGGAAACCTTTTGAGATCCCAAACGTCCTCTTAGACCTCGACAGCTGGGGCAACGAGTACACGCGACCGTATGACGCGGACGAGGCCAAGGCCCAGCGCCAGAAATGGGCGGCTGATCCTCGACACGATGCGATCCGGAAGCGCGTCGTCAGGTTCTCTCGGATCCTCGCGAAACTGGACGAAAGCTTCGACCGGGTCAATGAAGACGCGGTATGGCAGCACTGGCGGCTCATGGATCAGGACATCATGGTTGCCGCCCTGCAAAATCCCGGGGTTCCGAGGCCGCGTGAATCACACGATTACAGCTCTTTCCAACGTCATGTCTTTTACAACAACGCCGTCCCGGAGTCTACTTACCGAGACGACAAGCGATTAATCGGGTGGCTTCTACACCGAAGATTAACAACTCGTCATGATCGGTTCCACCCGGATCGTCTTGCCAGTGCCATTGATGCGTCGAAATCGACGAGTGACCTTCACCGGCTGATTTCGAGTTTGTTGGATTCAAACCAGAGAATTCCCATGAAGCCATTTCACGCCAACAAGATTGCGGCAGCGCTATCACGGCTCTCGACGGATCCCGATCACGTCAAGCTGCTGCCGGTCCTCAACAGCTTCTTCCTTTACTGCAAGCAGAGTGGCTATACCTTCACACCAGCACTTTGCGATATTTGTATGGCCATTTCCGCCAGAGCCCTTCGGCTGGGAGCCTTGGAGATGTATCTCCAGCACGGCGTCAACAACAAGTACTGGGACGACTCTAAGCCGACAGAGATTGAGGGTATGCGACTCACCCTCAGTACCCTGGAGTGGCATTTGGGAAACTTCCAGACCAAGTCCATCGATGGTGGTCAGGTCCGCGACCGCCCGTCCAGCGCTCGACACATCAACGACCTCGCCAACTACGCAAACCCCAGAGATGTACTCTCGCGACTCTGCGCCCTGTTCAAGAAGATTGTGGAAAGCAACCCTACCGACAGCGCATTGAAGACGCAGCACGAGAAGGTGGTTGACATGGTGAAGTCTTTGCCAGCTGGGGCGTCAAGAGCGGGGGGGATCGAGTCAAACCTGCAGGTTGAGACATGACGGCGAGCTCGCTAAGAAGAGCAAACTTGTGGAAACGCCGGCACGAAGGGAGCACGAACCGCGTACCGACTGGCCGGTTAGGCTCCTGTACAGGCCAAGAAAGAAAGGCCGGAGGGCTAGGGTTGCTGTCAGCGTACATTGCCATTGTTTAGATGCGGGCAACACGCATGTGGATGGCTGTCAAAAAGCATATTGTGCGTAGTACCCCTCGACACAGACAGCAAGAGAAAAGGACGGGCGTTTCCGTCATCTTGGGGACCTCCTCAGACTCTTGTTTTACTAAGCCTAATGAAAACATTATCAAACATGCCGTATGATTCTGGCGCCTGGCATCTTTGAACACCCGCCCCTGCGACAAAGTCTCTCCGTCATCTCCAACGTCTCACCACCACGCCCTCTTCCCCCGGCCAACATGAGGGTGCGAAGCCTCACGTACCCCATCCCCTTAGACCCCCCCACACCAGCCCTGCCACGCCCAACACCGAATGCAGGACCTGGTGCCATGTGGCTGGTTAAGCTCTGGGCCGTCCGATCCTTAGGACCAGCAAGCTGAACCGCACCGCCCACCATCGTAGGTTGAGCTGGGGCTATACCCGGGGGAGCTTAGCCTCAGCCTCGAATGCCGCCTTAGCCCAACGTCAACGCCGGGTTCATACCTAGCAGGACGGCCTTCCCGTGGCGATGATTTGCTGTCGCATCGTCGTCGTGCCGCTTCACCCAGCTCGAGCTCGTGACTGAGGGGAGTCGAGCAGACTCGCGTCCGGGCCGCCGGCATCTCACTAGCCACGACGCCGCTGTTCGTCCAAAGGCCTGAACCCCTCTGCTTAAACGCCATGTTTGACTGACGGCGCAAGACTCGTAACCGAGATGCTGGGAAGCGCATGAGAAGGAGCGCTGTGAAGTTCCTCCAGGCCAGTCTGGACGTCAGGATCAGCAGAGTCAAACCACCATGTCGATCACGTTCTCTGCGCCCAAGGGCCCCGTCCACGTCCCCTGCTTCCCTCATCCACCCGCTCGCACCTATTTCGTGAGATAGGACAGTTTGACAGAATAGGTAAGCAGCTGGGAGCACCGAACGTGGCAGAGCAAGTCGCCAGCCCCCATCGATCGAGAGTGGCGCGCGGGGCCAGAAGCACAGCTGCCTCGCCCGTTCTCATTTAGCCAGCCTCTGGCTGCACCCGAGCCGCCGCGCGTCTGGATCCGGCATGGTCGTCACCCTTCTGGCCATGGACGTCGCTGGCGTCTCCTGCTTGGCATGACTGCCCGTCCCTTGTTCCCCTTGGGGGCACCGGAGCGGTCTGCTTGCTCTTTGTCGTCCACGAACCATATGTCTGGGTGAACCTTCCTCGGCCCCTTTAGAGGGCGCTGTTTTTCTTTCCAGTGAAGAATCGTTGGCCTTTTTGGGAGCTGCCTCCGTCCCCGCCGCTCTTCCCCCTCTCTCTTCCTCCTCGCCGGCTCGATTTGAATCAAGGTAATTTCCGCGTAGCATTCCACTCTCTGCTACATGCCACACGAGTCTTTTGTTTCCGGGCCTGGAGAAGCAAGAGTGCCGTGCCCTTGCCGAGACATACACAAGTAGGCCAGATCCAATACCCCTCGGACACGCAGAGAGATATTCGACTCGTCGTCTGCTCTCTCTGGCATTCCCCCTCCTTGTCAGACGCACTGTGATCCCAAGGCGCCCCGAACTCACGGCCGATCACCCCGCGTCTGCCAACTGAAGGATGTATGCGTCCTGGGGTCCACAGGGATCGACATCCGGGTCCCGGCCGTCGACCTCGATGCTGCTTATATCCGTTCTGTCCTTGCTGGCGGCTCGGGTAACCGCACAGCAAGACCCGGTCAACAACTTTTGCCGCCGCTTTGGACACCAGACAGCCGTCGTCGACAACAAGCTTTTCATCGACGGCGGGTTCGTCAACTACAACTTCGTCGAGGACCCCAGCAACTACACGAGTACGTCCTAGGCCGATCCGGCGACAACACCCCCTCCTCAGACTCTCACTGATCACCCGCATCTTTAGATCGAAACCTCCTGTATCAAGACCTTTCCCAAAATGCAGTCAACGTGCAGATGCCCCAGCTCAACGCGAACCTCTCCAAGAACGGTTCCATCCCCAGCGTCTCGGGCGGCAGCCTGTGGGCAGACAACGTCAACAAGCGCATCTACCTTTTCGGCGGCGAGCACAGCGGCGAGCCCCCATCGCCCTTCGGCCTCTTTTCCTACGACGTCCTGAATAACCAGTGGGACTCGCATGGCCAGCCCCGCTCCGGCTTCCCCATCAACACCGTTAGCTGGGGCGCCGGCGCGTCGGTCGACCAGATCGGCCAGGCCTTCTACTACGGCGGCTGGCTGAGCAACGCCTCCGTCCCCGGTTGGGGCAATGCGCCGCCCGTGGCCACGAACGGACTCGTCACGTACACCATGGACTCTAACAGCTGGACCAACAGTTCCGGCCCGGACAGCACGCGCCGCGCTGAGGGAAGCCTGTTGTACATCCCCGCGGGGGCGGGCGGCATGCTCGTCTACTTTGGCGGCGTCCAGGATCTGAACACGAACGGCACGGCCGAGGGACAGCCGATGGATCAGATCTTTATGTATGACATGCTGAGCAGCAAGTGGTTCTCCCAAAAGGCCACGGGCGACATCCCTCAACAGCGGCGGCGGTTCTGCGCGGGCGTGACGTGGGCCCCTGACCAGTCGTCCTACAACATGTAAGTTGTTCCCCTATTTCCCTGTCTCCTTCTTACACGTCTTTCTAACACTCTCAAAGCTACATGTACGGAGGCAACACCGTCCCAGGCCAACTCGGACCGGGCTACGACGACCTCTACATCCTCACCCTCCCGACCTTCACCTGGATCCGCGTCTTCGTCGGCACGGGCAACAACCAGCACCACTCCCTGACCTGCAACATGGTCCCCTCGGGCGCGGGCGCGCAGATGCTCATCATCGGCGGCACGTTCCCGGCCTCCAGCGACTGCGACTACCCCGTTCAGTGGGGCACGCACAACGTCGACCTGGGCAAGCAGAACGTCGACAAGTCCATCTGGTTCAACTTCGTGCCCAACAAGACGACTTACGCCGTCCCGGATACCGTCTTTTCTGTTGTTGGTGGCGGCCCTACTGGCGGCGCGACAAAGACCGCCCCCGCTGGCGGGTGGGACAGCAATGACCTCGGCGTCGACATGGCGCAGAAGGCTTCGCTGACGGCCCGGGCCCCAACAAGGGCCGTTTCCGCTTCGGCCTCGGGATCGGATGGCTCCTCATCGGGGGTCCACTGGCTCACGACGGGCGCCATAGCCGGCGTCGCCGTCGGCGCTGTCGTCGTCGCTCTTCTCCTCGTGCTCGCTTGCCTATGCCTCATCCGCAGGTACAGGAAGCGCAAGTACCAACATCCGCAGCGCCCGGGACCTTTCCAGACGCACAGCATGTCCGAGGCCTGGTCGCCGCCGACGACGCACATGAGCCCCGCGGCAACACCATACTCCCCTCCCTACGGCCCGTCCCCTTTCATGCCACCGCCGCCACCCATGTCCCCCGGGCCAACGATGCCAGCAGAGCTCCCCTCAGCACACGTATCACCCGCGCCGACGGCCGTACCAACCCCCTCCCCAGCTCCCATGCCAACTCCAAATCCCCAAGTATCCGGCTCGGCAACAATGCCAATGACAGGCGGCGCAGTAGCAGCAGCAGCAGGGTCCTCGGTAGCAAGAGCCTCGTCGGTGACCTACCCGCCCCAGCAGGCCTACTTCCCGGACCCCGTGACGCTCTCGAACCAGGTGCAGATCGACGCCAACGGCAACATGTGGGTGCCGCAGGTGAGCATGGTGCAGGTGGCCACGGGCAGCCTCGGCCCCGGCAGCCCACCCCCGGGGAGCCACGGCGGCACGCCGCCCATGTACACCCCGCCGACGGGCGACCGCAAGTCGCCGATGCCCACGCCCTCGCCCGCGCCGACGCACCCCACGCCCCCCGTCGGCGGCTACGCTCCCACGCCGCCCGCCGAGCTGCCCAGCGCGCCGCAGGAGATGAGCGCGGAGCCCGTGGAGAGGCCGGGGCAGAGGAGTTCGCAGCACCAGACGTATTACAACAAGTGAGGCGGACGTATGTCAAAAGGATGGTGGTTCAGGCGGGGTCAGATACTGAGCATGTATTTTCGGGGGAGTTGTATTTGGCGGGCCATGTTTACGAATCAAACCGATTCATTACGTATTTTCTCTTTCCTTTGCTCGAGATTCCCCAACACCCGGAGTTTGGTCGCGGTAATTTTGGGGGGCTGTTGGATGAGGCTCTGCTTAGTGTCGTGGATACGGGACATCAAGGTGTTCTTACTTAAAGAGTCCATATGAAATCAAATCATTAAACACCAACCAACCACTCCATCCATCCCTGCTTGGGTATTTCTAATACTACAAAACACTATTTTAGTTACTATTCTCAAACATGGTGAAAAAGATTCCAAAGAGACCGAGTTTTGTTCACATGCAGAGTGACGATGGACATGTCGCACCACAACTGGATGAATGGTCCCTTGAGACCATCCGGGTTCTCGAGGACATCAGGGTTAGGTCTGAGATGACGACAGACGACGACAACGGGATCAAGCAGATAAACACTCGGATACCCACTGACAGAAGAGCCAAGCCTTTCCTGCGTTATCGTCCGAGAGACTGAGGTAGAGAGACAGAGAGATGGCGTCAAATGTCGTCCGACGGGCCGATCTCCCACATGCCCCATGCCCGCCGGTGTCACGGGCACGGGAACGGCACGGCGCAAAGAAGCTTCTTTTCCTCGTGTGCGTATGGCGCGTCCACGCCCCCTCCGAAGAGCCGTGTCCACGGCGGCGGTGTAACGACAAGATTACGCCACCGCCATGCAACAATGGTTGCGTCCGTTCGCTTGCCATTGTTGGCACTGCATCGGCCGCTTCTGGATCGTCTACGAGGACATCACATCAACATGGTGCGAGGTCGCGTGACGAGACGTACAGACCAACATGGTTTCGCATCGGTGGATGGGACATTACGCACATCGCGGCGGGAGCGATCTTTACAGCAGCGGTGTTCCCTGGAACGGAGGTGAAGTCGAGGTTCGAAGTGATGTCGTGCTCCTCGGCCGGGATTGCTCCACTTTCCACCCGGCCGCTGATGCGAGCCCGGCGGCGGGTTGCGTCTTGTCTTCTCGCCCCTGGAAGACACACGGCAGGCGGGAAACCCCACGATTCGTCATCGCAGGGGCTGCGTAGAGCAATACGGCGCGGTGGTATCCGCGGGGCCAGAGTCGCCGACGGCAGACCAGCCCGCAGGGTAGAGAGAACCACGGCGGTGAATGACAACATGTCTTCTGCTGTGCAACCGCGAGTGAAGTCATCAGGCCCGGCTCGGTCGCTTCGGCGCCGACAGCCATCCGTTACACAGCGTGCGAAACGTGTTTCCCCATCCGCATTCCCATGAGATGGTGAGACAGCAGAGAGGCCGCCCCGATATCGCTCTGCGAAGAAGGCGCCGGTCCTCGCAACCTGGCGGGAGCGATAACGGAACGACCTCGGACGAAGGAGGGGGGATCTCTCACCTTGCCTCTAACAGGCAGTGCCGCCCGCCCACCATCGGTTTGACGCATGGTTCTAGACCCTGTCAGACGAAACGGCCATGGGGAATCGGGCGGGTGTGTAACGCTTTTCGGGATGGCGAAAGAGAGTTTGCCAACACAATTACCCGTGACACGGCGGGATCGCGGAAGGGAAAGCCCCAAAGAACCAGCATCCCTGAGCGGCACGACAGGATTCGGCGAAAAGAGCCCACCAGGCCGAGGCAGTTGGCCGTCAGAGAGCTTTCCTTTGCGAAAAGTTGCTGTCAAACGTCTTTGACAATCAGGGTCCCCACGATCCCACGATATGGATGGACCTCGAGACCCCGGCCGCGGTTGAAAGGGGCATAGCGGCACCGAGGATCACCTTTTTTTTCCTTGACCAACCCTACCAGCGAAGGGGACAAGGGCGGGATGCGACGGACGAGCCTCTTTTTACAGCTCGGTTCGTCCGCGCTCCCGCACCCACCAGGGCCGCCACGCATTCTGCGTCTCCATAGATAAGACCTCGCGCCCTGCGTCCTGCGAACCAGAGATCGCCTTCGCCCGCGCAGCCCACGTATGTAAGCATCGTACGTGTGGGTGTATGAATATGTGTGTGTGCGTCTTCCGTCTCTCTCGCCCGAAGACACTCGGAACCGTCTTTTGGCCCCTCCCAGCCAGTACCTGCAGACGGGAAAAGGGCACCCTTGGCATGAAGCTTCTCGGAAGCCTGATGCAGGGCTCCTGGGGCCCGGGGGACCAGGATTAGCTCCGCGCGCCATTACGCTGTCGCATCGCAGGTGGGATATCCGACATCCGTGAGGTGTGGTGCGGTTCGTTGGTTGGCGGTTCGCTGCTGGTCTGGGTGGGTTCGTGTATCCGCACCTCGTCGCCGGTCCTGATTTATGTTATGGGTGGCCACGGCGTAACTTGTAAGGGGCTTTGGCGGGGTGAGCTGCTGCTGAGAGGACTACGCTCCCAGACCCGTGTTGACTGACGTTCGAGAGGCTCGAATGCTGTTATCTCGCATGAAGCCGTGGCCCCCATGCAAGGTAGACAGACGGCTTCGAAGGGGCACGTCGCGAAGGGGGTGGGTTGGCGATAGACATACCCACGGTAACCCACCGGATGGGCAGCGAGTCCCGAAAGCATCCGAACTGAGCGAGCTCTCTGTAGTTCTCGGACAGCTGCAACGGTGGCGCGGGTGGGTTGGGTGGGATGGGATGGGATTTAGAGGCGATTGGGTCAGGCGGGAGATGAGAATCCCATCGTTGGGCCTGGATTTCCTCCTCTGGCCGAACGCGTTGGTGAAAATTCTTCACACGCACGCACTCGTTGTAAGCGAGTAGGAAAACATTGTAAGCCGCCCCGTACGACGGCCAATGATGAGCTCCAGTCGAGGTCCGTGAACTGGATCGTGGCTAGGTTGGGACGCCCCCCGTTGTCGTCGTCGTCTCGGTGTCCGTCCAGCCAGCCAGCCCGTCGCCTTCAGCCCTCAAGGTGAGGGGCAAGGTGAGCAGGGCGCGTGGAAAGTTGCGGCCTCCTGAGCGCGCCTCGGTGGTGTGGGCTTGTGACCCAGGGTCGCAGAGCTTGGGGCACGAGACTTGGCGAACCATCAGCCAGAGTGCCTTGAGGCAGACGAAGTGCGAATGGGTGTGCAGAGCGCGCGGGATGGACCAGTATGGCGTGCATATTGCGAACTGCCATCTCCAAAAGAGGTATGCCGGCGTACGGATAGTGTGCGTTCGTGTTTGTGTGTGTGCAGTTGTCAACTTTGCAGGCTGGATGGCAGAGTGTGGGAGTCCGTAAAGCAGACAACTCTAGTCTGAATCGAACTCGGGTACGTATGCATCGACGTAACCCTCACTCGCCGTGCTGGCGGGAGGAGAAGAGAGTATGATTGCGTGCGTCAGTCATATCTGATAGCAAAGACGGGCGAGGGAACCCCCACGCGGAGTATAGAAACGGTTAATTGAGTGCATATGCGCCGGCCGGCCATGTAGAAGAAGCATCTCGTCCCGGCGACTCGGCGACCCTTCTGGCCAGCCGTGGAGGAGGGGAAGGGTGGTTGCGAGCAACAGGCAGAGACAAGCTGACACGCAAATGCCCCTCGACTATATTGCCCAACCCCCTTCCCACGAGCAGGAGCCAAACAGATGGAGCCAGCGCGGGAATGCGAGAGTATCAATGGGCAGTTGGTTGCCAGCGACGTGGAGGGCGCTGATGCAGCTGGCTTGCAAGTGACGTCGCAGCAGGAATATGCGCCGTTGTCTAGGACGGGAAAGTCGCAGCGATACCCTTTGCTGATTGCTCAACAGCGATACGGTTGCGTGGACTCTCTTGCCAACTCGATTGGGTGATTGAGCACGTCGATAACAGACTGACATGGCGACATCCAATGCGAGGTCAGGTTCGCAATGCTAGAAGAAACGGGTGTCAAATTGCACTCAGCGTCAACGCCAACGACATGCTTCACTTAGCCTTCTATTCTTGTTCTCGGCCGAGCCGAAGGAGCGAACGGCGGCCGTCCACGCACGCCGCAGAAGCCACCGGCGCTCCCTCAACGAGCCCGTTGGCGGGTAGCGTCGTATCTGCTGTCTGTCGCTCTGAGGGGAAGAGAGAGAGAGCAGAAGGGTGATATTCCCGCGAGATGTGACGAGAGCGCTCAATTGGGCACCTCGACAAGAGAGCAACGAACGGCAGTTGTGCTCGCTCGACAATGACAACGCCAACTCATTCCCCCGCATCAAAGTCGGGGTCGTGAGACGCCAGCATTCCAGAATTCTAAGGAAAGCAATTGATCAACAAGCAGAATCGCCCGTCTGCCCGCGTCGGCGTCCAACCTGACCGTTTATTCTATTATTCACACCGTCTCGTGTGATGCCAGCGGGGTTCTGTTGCGGTCGGTCTTGGCCACTAATAACTAGCCGGCGGGTGGTGCGTTGGGGTCTTGTTCAGGCCGGGGGATCGCCATCTAGCGGCTTGTGCCAGTGCAGCTGTTAATTCACCGGTGCTTGATAGTCGTTTCTTCCAACTACGTCCAAGGTCCAAGGCCCAGGTGCTCTCATTTCTACACTAGAACAAGTATCAGTGCGTATGTAGTATAGGCGGCGGGGGGACCGTTGCGGTCGATGTGGGTTGGCAGTGGTGACTTGTTGCTGTAGTTGTTGCTGTTGATGTTGCAGAGCCACATTCAAGACAGACACACAACAGACGGAGGACAGACATCCCGTCATGTCCCTCCACTGTGCTTTGTACACCCCCCGCAGCAACAGCGGGCTTTCAGTCTCCAGAAGCAATGAAAACCCCAACGTTCAAGCGGTTGAGTAATTCGAATAATCGGATCCCCTCTCTGCCGGGGCAGCAACAATTGACCATGGGTCGAGGAAACTTACGACCATCAGACAGTCGGGAGAGGTACTTGCAGCTTGCGGATACCCCATGCCATGTGCCGCTGCTTGCTTTTCCCAGAGCCCCGGAGGAGACTGCAGCTTGAGGTTGCAGCACGAGAGAAAATTTTCCGTCGGTCGGCGGCCGGCTCTCTCTCCGACGGCTGGATCGCCCCGCCCGGGCGGTGCAGGATGGCGGGACAAGGGAAACGAAACGCGCATCAGTTTGCTGGGTGCGACTGCTTCTGCTGCTGCTTCTGCTGCTGACTCTGCTGCTGACTCTGTCTCCTCTGGCCGCACACGATGCAAACACGTGTGTTGGGGCGGGAGACCGTCTTTCATGCCGTCCCCTCTCAACGTGGACGGAGGAGCAGCTGTGGTAGGTCGTACGAGCCGCCCGCAGCCCACCGAGTCCAGACACGACGAGACGCCGGTGAGGATACTTTTACTCACCACTCTATCCGCACCTGGGGCTCGGTACCTTGCTCCCTCTCCGCCTGTCTTCTTCCCACGGCGAAGGCAACGCCAGGGTTGCAGAGTCCCTGGTGCTCCATAGCCCGTACTCCATAGTATAGAAACGGAACCGGGAGAGAGGGAAACGAGCGGGGCTTCTGGGCTGTGTCAGCCAGCATTCCTGTGGGCGAAACTTGCCCACAATGCTAACTTTTTCATCTTCGTCTTCGTCCTTGGTTTTTGCTGCCCTGTTTTCCACAATTCATTTTTTTCTGCCCGTGCCCCTGGTTGCGTGTTGTGGGCTTGGGTTGGTGTGTTGTTCCTGAAAAAATCGGAGCTTTGCCGGACGGATGGCCGGAGAGACAGGTCCACCGCCGCATAAAGGGCGAAGGGACAACCCAGCAAGCAGGCCCACGGGGCGGTCGCAGGTCAGCGTTCTCTTTTGGCTTTGGCACTGGGCCCTGGCGGCGCCCGTGGCCGGTCCGCTCGCGGTCTCACGGCGCCGTTCGGGAAGCATGACGCCCCCAGGGGACTTAGGGCTCTCGACTCCCGAGTGGTTGAAGTTCAGGGGCCCCTTTTTTTCTTGATGGACCAGCCTCTGACCGGCTTTCCGGTGGCTCGCTCTCGCGTAAAGTGTGTACTGTGTAGTATCCGTAGTGAGTTGTTTTAACCAGCTGGAGAAGCTGCCGGGCTGAGATCTAGTTCCCTCTGATGCTAGTTTTGGCGTATACGGATACGTAGTATAGTAGTGTATCCGTACGGTATAGTTGTACCGTACCTGGGCTGTGGGCATAGTACCGTCGCTGCGGGCGGTGGAGTCGTTTTGAACTCTGTGCGTCCTCGCGGTAACTCTTGGAGAGGGGCGGCGCCCATTCGTGGGGAAACGTGCTCAGGACAGTGGATGAGGTGATGTCCTTCCCCTTCCTGGGTCCTTTGACGAGAGTGTGACGGCAGCGTGTGTTTTGTAAGATGTCCGTCTGTTGTGATCTTGGACGAGAATTGCAACATCCATGGGACGTGCCGAAAGTGTAAAGGGAGGGAGAAAAAATGGAGCTGCGTCACGGCTCGACTTTTTCCCATTCGCATTGCATCATGTGTCTTTTTTTTTTTTTATCGCTCGCTCTTTCTCTGATGGGTCGTAGTAGTTCCTGCAGGTAAGTACCTACCTGGACACTTTGGCCTGTGGAGAGCGAAAAGGTACTTACACTCGACTTGAGATATGTGCCTTATATAAGCCTCCGTGGTGGCGCCCCTTCCCAAGCCCCCAGGCAGCCCCGGATCCCTGGGCGTCGCATGGAGCTTGCGGGCGTCATAAATTACTGAGCCATCAGAAAAACCAAGGAAGGCGCAAGACAGGAAAGAAAAAAAAACTTCAAGGCAGGCGCAACTGCCGTCTGAGCCAGTTGTGAACGAGGGAAAAAGGCAAATACCTCAAATACCTCAAATGCCTCAGCCGTCCCAGTCCCAATGCAGAAGCTGGCAAGATGCCGCGACGGCTGGCTCGTGAAGTCGCAGTGTTCATGCGGATGGAGTCGATACAGTACCTCAGTACACCAGATCGTGATCTGGGGGTCCGCCGCATCAACAGCCCAAGTGCTTGTCTCCTTGCCTTCCCGAATACCACCTCTCGTCATTATTTCGTCCCAAAAAAACTTATTGGATGACCCGGTGCGTGTGTGATGTGCCGCTTCTTGGCTCGTCCCGGGCCCTCAGTCAACGACAACCGGCACGTGTTGTGTCTGAGGGAGCCGACAGCGACGCCGTACATTAGAGGTTTCGACTTACATAAGACGCCAGAGAAGCTTTGATCCCGGCGAGGCAAGGTACGGTACGACAACATCGACACTACTGTACTTTGGTACTCCCGTCCGTACCTTGCTTCGGTACCTCAACTACCCCTAAGGTACTACTACCACTACACTACTGTGCGTCCCACCGCGGGGATCCGGTGATGATGGAGTGAGCTGATGACAGAATTGCGAAAATGATGCATCGCACGAGGTCGCCAGCACCCGGACGGCACACGCCTGGGCGATGGAGGTGCTGTAGCGCGCTGTGAGGTAAGGGTTGTGCTGCACCCCGTCCTGCATCCCGCTGCATTCTGTACCTGACAATCTGGTTTCGATCATGTAATGGTGGAGGGGTCGAAGCTCGATTCGTAATTGCAGCCCTGAATTCACCATTCACCACCGACCACTTGACCGCTACGAGTACGTAGCACTGTGCGTGTAAGCAGGTACCTGGCCTGAGTACCTACCATAGTACAGGTCACCACATCACATTCATCATCTCCTCAGTCATCCCCAGACGGCATCGTGCATCGCCGCCTGGCTTCCCTTCCTCGCTTCCCCATATGTTGGCACTATTAAAAGCCCTCCACTGCTTGGCCGGTCTGGCTCTGCCCTAGCCTCGCCCGTGCTCCACCCGCGAGAAAACCAGAGTTACCAGACAGACCACCTCTCACCTCACCGACAGGGGGTGAAGTTTCCGGGTTACCCAACAGAGACTTCCCAGAGACAGGCGTCCCCCGTCCAGTCGACGCCGCAAGCTCGCCATAGCTGGCGGCGTTGGACAAGTGCCTTACTGCCTGCTGAAGTACCTACCGCGTACACTAGCTTCGCTGCGCGCTGGCTGCAGGCGGCAGAAGAAGCTCGGTGCTCTTCTCCCCTGATCGCCCTGAGTGGACAGCTGCGATATAAACCTCGGACCCCGATCTTGAATCTCGATCCGAAGAGACATTCGCAAAATAAAAATTTTAAAAAAAGGGATTTCGCTAGCGAGCCGCATTCCTCGTCCACGTCAATAAGTCGGTGAAGAAAAAAGGAGAGACAAAAGAGAAAAATTCTCCGTTCCATTCGAAGAGGATTCAAAGGGGAGAATTCCTCAACGGATTTATTAGCCCTCATACGACAAGAAGGGAAGGGTAAAAAAGAGAAGAAGCGAGACACCTACGCAACTCTCTCCGCATGCCTGTCTCTTGCCTTGGTACGCGCACAAAGAAAAAGAATATCCTTTTACCAAGACAATATTTTCCCCGGGGTCTCACAGGCGCAACGCAACGCACGAAACAAACCCGCCCGCGCAGCCATTCATTTCTCTGGGCCTCGCCTCATCTCACTCAAACTAGCTCAGTCGGCAAAGAGGAGCATAGAGAAAGACAAATAGAAGAGAGGCTATCAAGGTGCCTGCGACCCTACCCTGCTAACCCGCCAACCCTGGCCTTCCTTTCCCTTTCCCAGGTTTCCTTCGTCGTTCCTCGGCTTCTGGTTGGTAGCTTGCTGGGCATGAATGCTGCCAGTGGTGCAGCTTTTGCTCTGCTTCGCTTTTACTCTATTTTGCTTTGCTTTCTTCGTCTGCTTGCTGTCATCGGCAGAGTTGAGACGACGGACGAATCGGCGGCGCTTTCCCGTCTCCTTGGCTGGAGGCCCGTCCGCACCCCCCGACATCTCCGCTTTCGGCGAACCCACGGCCCTGCAAGTCGTCCTTGCGGGAACCCATCTTCAAGGGAGCGGCGGCAAGTACGTATCTTGGTAGGCACTGACCGTAGTGCACTTCTCTACATGCTGGGCCAACGAAGTACCCAGGGTACTTTTCGGTTATGTGCGGTTTCAACTGCAGAGGTACATAGTCAAAGTACCTAGGTAGACTGTAAATGTAGCTCAACTACACATCTACCTGAGGTACTCTGCCTTGAGTGCGGTACGGGAAGAGTCACACTCACAACAAGCGGCTCCATCCTGCTTGCTGGGTACCTATTCACCCATCCATCCCCATCCCATCCCCATCCTCTTCTCTCCCCCAGGTCAAGGTCCAGGTCCAGGTGATGGACAGGACGCGCAGCTGAGGTCTACTTTGCTTTGATACCTGCTCTACAAATATATACGTACACTACATGCATTTGTCCATTTCGTCTGCCTCTACAAATATTTCCCGAGCCCTCCCGTCCGTTTCCAGGAGCCTCATAAGACGTCCGTTCTCTCGCTTTTGCCTCGTATTAATCCGGACTGTGGTCATCATCACCAGCCGTCATCCTCTCTTCGTCCTGCTCTCGCTTGAACTATTATTACTCATCCGGCTCTGCCTACCTTCAGCCTACTACCTACCTCTCCTCTCTCATTGTCTCTCTCAGTCTCTCTCAGACGCATTCCGACGACTACCTGCGCTATCCGCTTGCGCCAACCCACTCACTCACTTCCTTGCTCAGTCCCAATTCCTCCAATCCACTATTCCCCGATCGACCAAGCCGACAACCGCAGTTTGCTCCGAATCCGAAATCTCAACTCGACTCTTCTCTCATTCTCCCTCTCTCTCTCTCGCCCTTCCTAGCTATCCCATTCCGTACCGCGCCGGAGCTGCTAGGTAGCCCTGGCCTCGTCCCCGCACCCGCACCCGCCGCCCTGCTGTGTCGTCATCGTGCTTTCCAAGCAGGCGAGCGCATGGCTATTGTTTAATTAAAAAAACGGAAGGGAAAAAAAACGAGCAACAGACCGGCGAGCATTTGTTGCTGCACCGCCCGGCCGCAACATCCCTGGAACTTGGAAGGCCGGACTTGCGGTTTTTGAATTTTTTTACTCTTAGCGCTACAGGGCTAGGTTGTAACTTGCGGTGTTTGCTCTGCACAGCACAGCACAGCGCAGGACGGACTTACACCAAGTTTGCGACATCTCACACCACCTCGACGACCGTCAGCAACCGGTCCCAAGCCGAGTTAGCCCTCGCAGAAATTAGAACGCTCACCCGGTCATCCAATCCATCCGCCTTCCTTCCTGCAGAGCGCCCCAAGGCCAGCCCAGGCCAAGCCAAAGCAAGGTACCTTGCCTTACCTGTCCTCACCTTCCCATCGCACCAAGCAAGCACGCAAAGAGCGTGAGGTGTGGTGTATCAGTCCGCACCACCATTAAAGAGGCGCTACGACCACCACCATAACAACCACCAACACCACCACCAAAACCCATCACTTATCAGCTCTCGGTCAAATACCTGACCGCGCCTACACGCCTACACCTCTCTCCCGCCATCGTTATCATATCCACACCCCCAGGCGAACCCGCCGCTATCTATCAATCCATCACCAAGGCGCCTTAGCTACTCGAAATAAAGCACACCACATCAAGCGTCCCCTGCACCTGCACCTGCCGCTGCCGCTCTCGACCCCCTTCCAGGTTCACTTCATAACCCGGCCAGCACCCGCTCCGACCTGGCTTGCAAGTCTTGTCTGTGGGGGAAAACAGAAAACGGCTCCAGCTCCAACGACGACGAAAGGGAGACTGAACAGCAGACGAGAAGAAGAAGAAAAAATCTCTTCAGCGGAAAACCACACCCCCAAGACCACCCAATCCCCAAAAGGAACCCGACCCCAAGACCAAAGGGCCAGACCTTTTCGCCACTCGGAACGCGCTCGAACAGGGTTGCCAAATTTCCTGCATTCCCATTCCAGGCCGCCAACAGCACAGCACCGTATCACATCGGCTGTCGAGGAAAAAATTTTCACAAGAGTCGCCTACTTATTCCTTCTACTCCGCAAGACCTTCTCTTGGGTCTGGGGCTTCACTGATAGTTGTCTCTGGTCATTGCCAAACCCGACGGCCGAGACAAGGACCGACAGCCACTTCACTCTCGTGTTGGTGTCAATCATCGCTGCTTGGGGGAATTGAACGGCGCTACCCCTCCACTGTACCGCCCTACCCCCTCCCCGCTTATCTCCTCCCGCTGCTTCCCAGCACGCAGAAGGAGCAAGCACCAACGCCAGCGGCACCACCACCACCACCACCTTCCACCACAGCGAGGTCCGGCTAATACAAGAAAGACCCCTGCCAACCACAACAACAAGACTCGATTTTCGAGCTCACTCATCTTCACCCTTTTTGTCTCTTCTCTTTCTCTCAATCTCTCACACATATCTCACATACTCACACACACATACACGCCATAATGCATCACAGTCGCAGAAAGTCGGGCAACACGTCTATGACGGACGTCAAGAAGGCCGTCACCGCGACAGACCCTTCCCGCTTCGGCAAGCGCCCTTCAACACTCTCGAGGCGCCAAACACCCGTCACTGTTCAGAAGCTGGGCAAGAACCCCAGGGATCGGGAACGCGAATGGCAGGACTCGTGGGACGACGAGCGGGAGAGCTTTCCCCAGTTCTGGTACGTTCGGAGCATTTGTTCGGATTTTTTTCTTCTCTGCTGTTTCGCCCTTCTCCTCGGACTGGCGCAAGTGGCTGGCTGCGTGTTCTAGACCTGCAACCCCGCAAGCCATCGATGGTTTCCCTTTTCGGGTGCACTGCGGCGTCACCGTTGACGGCGCGCCCAGCTCGGGGCGTCGAATCACTTCCCGATGGCGTTGCGGTGCCCAGGCGCCTCAGTTTTAGATTACTGTCCCTCCATCGATTACAAGAAGCTCGCTGACTGGTCGTGTGTGAATAGCATGACATGCGAAAAGCAATTCGTGCCTCAAGATGAGAAGATCCTGTATTGCTCGGAAGCGTAAGGCCCTCCCATATGCCGTCCTGCTCCCTCTGCACGTCAACTAACACTCTTCTAAGCTGCCGCAAGCACGACCAGCACAGCGCGTCTACCGGCAGGAGTCACAGCCAGGCGCACCCCGTCTACTACCCCTACTACTCTGCAGGCGACCCCGAGCCGAGAGACATCGTCCCTCGCGCGTCCCCGTCGAGGCCGAACTCGATGCATTTCTCGCCGCCCACCACCCCCGGTGCCACCAACGGCGGTGCTCAGTACTCCTCTGCCATCTCCGCCCTGAGGTCGCTCAGCATCCGACCTCCCAGCCCGCCGTCCCCCACGTCGTCCCACGCCAGCCTGTGGCCCTTCAACAAGAGCAGCGCGGCAAGCCCAAGCAGCTCGTACAACCGCAGCGGCAACGCCTCCTTCTTCCCCGCGACCTACGACGGCGCCTATCCCTCCACCGGTTACGCCTACAACTACAACAACTACAGCTCCAGCGGCATGGATCGGCCGTTGCCGACGCGGAGGCCCACCGGCCCGGGTTACTCGAGGCCGAAAAGCATCGAGCTGGTGACTCCCATGGTCGGTCGCTAGCCGGACGCTTTGGGAGGGTTGGCTGGCTGGCACCACACGACACACGGTGCAGCTACCCACCATGGCACGATGACATTTGACAAGATGGCCACCCCCCGACGAGCGGAGACGACGGGTCTCTCGAGGCCGTCGCCACTGCAAGCCCCGCTGGCACTCGTACTCGCCTGTATTACCCCAGCCCCAGAGCGCGGGGTTAGCGTCGATTTCGAGCACCGGAAAACGCGGGGGTTCATTACGGAGGCACAACGATAAGGGGCATTCGTCGTTCCTCCACGTTTGCTTCGGAGTGCCACAGCTCCGAATCATCCGTACACACGCCATCCCTCCAGCCATCTCCGTTCCTCAACTTCCCAACCCCTGTTTTACCCCACGGCCATTACGCCTTGGGGAAGCCAGCATTGCGAGCTGCGGGGATTCATTTACGCATTTCACTGGCGTGTCTCTTTTTCTTATTTTTCTTTTTTATCATTTCTCACCTGCGAAACGCAATAATGGCTTCGGTCATGTGAGGGGGCCGGACGGATCACACAAAAAACCGGGGGTTGCATTGGCATAGGCATTGATTGGCATTGGCACAGCGACATTTTGGGAATGGCTCTCTTTCTGTCTGGATTCGAACCGACCGTTCGGTACGCCATACCCAACACATCCACGGAGGTATCAACGAAATCTCCGTGCGGGGATGGGAAGGGTATGGGAAATCCGACTCGGGGCGGCGGGGAAAAGCGTCTTGCTTTTTCTTCTGGCGGTTTTGTCGACGCACATATTCGTCCTCAGACCGGTCCGCATGCACACTTGCCCATCTTCAGCATATAGAAACGGGGGGGCATCGACTGGAACCGGGTGTTAAGCTGCATGACGGAGGGGGACTTAACGGGTCATTGTATTTTCTGGGCACCTTCAACATCATACCTTGGAAAGGAGGCATATGGCGGATACAGTACTCCCCCTCCTCTCCCAAATGAACACATTTTCTCTGTTGCACCTTGCTACCTACCAAACCGTGTTGTTCTATCTGCACGCTGTCGCGACTCAGGCTTCCGGAGCGCGCCGACAAGTTCGCTCGCATTGTTTGATCGGCAAGCACGCGTACCGCGAGGTGAGTCGGCGGGTGGGTCGTGTAGTGTAGTGTCTACGACGGTCTCCCAAGTCGCATCCAGCATCCACCCGTCTTGGAACCGCGACAAACTCCACAGAGACGGGACTCCAGATGGACGATCTCTGGCGGTGTTTGTCGAGCTTGAATCAGAGATGCGAAAAAGTGGCCCAAGGGGGAACTGACTCGGAAGACTGAGTTCGGTGCTGGTGACAAACTACATGGTACCCTACCCAGGGGGGATTTGGGGAACAGGCACGGGACGGACCATCTTACCCAATCCTGTCGATTGATTCCTCAACAACTCGTCTTGGTATTGAATCCTCTGGGGGCGGGTTATTGCACAACTGCTGTGCCGCTTTTCCTGAGCAGAGTCTAGACTTGAGGGGATGATGGCAAGGTAAGGGGGTTTGAGTGGTCACACAGGGGCTTTCGCTTGCGACATACGAGATTGGTGTGTTACACAGCCGTTCAATGGGGGTGTGTGTGGTTGGAAGCACAAAGTGCCTTTTCTGGCTCTGTTCTCTTTTTTTTTCCAATCTCTATGCTAAAATTTCAAGGTTCATCGGATTCAATTGAATTGCTGCGGGCACGGCGGCGGGCGGACTTTCGCTCCCCGAATGTCTGTAGTATACTAGTAATACACGTGTGGGGGGGTTTTAAACCGAGGCATGTCCTGAGGAGTTTACTCCGTGTGGATAGTGGGGGGACTGCCGGCGGGCGCAGGAGCGCAGTGAAGATCGATCCGGGGTAAATAAGAGGATTTTCTTCCTCTCTGGAATTGTGTGATCGCGACGTTGCACTACTATAATTACCACCTAATGTGGATCTTGGCATGGGGGGAGGGGGTATTGTTTGTTTTCCCTCTGGTGGATATGGGAGTGTCATTGAGTCATGTGTTTTGTCTTGTGATGGCTGATGAAGTGACGACGAGGAAGGGCATCACACTCTGATTTCTCAGCCATTGAATGTCATGTTGGTTCTTGAATGCCTCGTGACGAGGCGCGCCTTTTGTGTGTGACGACTGCGGTGACGACGGGATGTGTAATACGCAAGGGGGCGAACAGGGGCGGTGTAATGATCCGGTGAACTACTACGTGGGAGGGTGGTGGGGGGTTCGTAATGTGTCTTATCGCGAACTTGGCTGAGGCGCGCTTGACGAGCGAGCCGAGAAAACCGAGAGAGACAACGTGATTGTTTTGTTTGCTTTCCTCTCGGTACATGCTATGCCGTGATGGATGGTGAGATGACGTGAGGCGGCTAGGCCTGGGTCCTTGTGGGCCTTGGGTAGGTAAGTGCTTATCGAGGATAGATTGTCCCGGGGTGGTGGTTGGCGCTTTCAGGTCGTATGGCTTTTTGAAGCTAAGATTCGTATCTTTTATCCGGTTTCCTGGTATCGAGTGGGAGAGTGTGAGAGTGGTCGAGATAGGGTAGTTTCGGTTGTTGGTGGCATTTTTTGAGCGCTAGCTCTTTGCTACGTAGTACCGTGGTATTTTAGATACCGGCGACAAGGGGTTCGGGATACCGGATACAGGCCGCCCCCAAGTCCGGATCTCGGGATGTGATGAAGGAACGTGACGCACTAAGTGAAAATGTCTCGGCTGTTGTTGTGCCTGACGCTTACTTCCTGCACAGAGAGGTTCATCCTACCGGCTTTCGCTTGAATCGGTCGATTCCGACTTGGATGGGATACGGAGTCGCGGCCGGGCCCGGGACGGCAAGGCCGCCGGACCCGCCCCGGAGATCTACTTGTACGGCCCGGGGTGGGAAGGGCGTGTGTGCTCTTTTTCTGGGCAGGATGCTACGTTTCGATGTGGGAGAATGACTCTCATCCCTGTCCTTTTCTTCTTTCGCCAGCTTTGTCTGGTATTAGTGAGCGATCGCGTCGATGGCGGTGTTTTTTTCGGGAGGATATGCTTATATTGGAAGGTGTTTAATCATCATTCTGTCCTTCTTTGTCTTAGGCGCCATTGCCGAATGTTGTATGGGCATATCCCGAGCCGAGTATTATATGGATGTGTCCCGAAGGATTGTCACCGCGTGCTAGTATGTTCGTGATGTAGGTGCCGAAGCAGCCGAAGCAAATCCCGATGACGGTGCTAAACCGACCGCTCGGATAATCTCACTCGCAGCTTCCTCAGATCTCGTGATGAATAAAGACGCTAGCTGCGAGTGTCAGGAGCGGAAGAAGACTTGGTTCCTGCTTACGTGCCCGATATGGAAGAATGATGTGACAACTGGGACGAGATGGTGTTTCCTGTTCCTAGCGCGTGACGACGCTGACTGTGTCGCCTAGGGAAGACTAACCATGATGAGATGGTTGTTCGGAGGCCAGATAGCCGAGAGCTCTTGGTAGGAATGGGAAAGAACTTTTCATATCGAGACTGCTGAGGTGTTGTAATCAGGGGCATTTTCTTACTCGGGCCGAGAAAACACTCAAACCCAGCCCGTTGGTACTGTCTGTCACTCGTCAAGTTGTCGGGATTTGTTTACCTATACTTTCTTCTACTTCAGTGGTTGATACCAGTCGTAGTGTTCTCAGTACTTACAAACTTTGTGGCGTTTAATGTTAAGTTGACTTCAACTCCTTGAGATTTGCTTTACTACACTCATGCTTGACCCTGCTACTTATTGCTGCCACTAGCTAGCTATAAAGTCCAGTTACATCAAGGACTACGACTGGCTTTCGAGTCTGTATTGTGCGTGGTTTGAGATAATATCAGTCTCACTGTTATTGTCTGCTCCGATGTTTTCTCTTTCCGGCATACTTCTAAACCTGGCTTCTCTCACTCAGTGGGTAGTCTATCACTATTCTTCCAAGCCTTCAGAGGTGCCCTCTCAGACTGACAAATATGATGATGCTGCTTTGAAGAACCTGGTGGGTTCCTTCTCAAGACAAGTGAAGATAGGTCACACCTGCGTGCACTCAAAAGAAGGTTGATTACTTCACTAGCAGTCTCTCTGAAGCAGACCGATAAATTGGGGACGTCTGTGAAGAGAAAGCCCGAGAGGAGAGGGGAGTGTCTCCTGATCCAGATGATATGAGTGGGACGCGGGAAAAGCCCAACCAACCCCAGGCGCCCCTAGCATAACTGAATGTGTATTCATCCTAAGCGATCTGAATACTTCCTTCCCCACTGCCTGATCACACTCCCGAGGAAGGAGCGAGGGTACAGATAACCAAACTACTCTCTTTGTTCTCAACAAGGAGACCTGGGGAAAGTTGGCCCAGTAAGGAACTGCGAGGCTCATAGATGCCCCTGAACATGCGTGCCATAATTACCCTTTCCTTCATGAGTTCGATCCTCGTCGGCGACTCATCTTTTTTCTTTCTTTTTTCTTTTTGCATTTCTAGAATATCGCGACGATGGCAACATCATCCAGCATGTAGACAAACAACCACGATATAATATTCAGGCAACCCTACGTACGTACACCTATATCTTAGACTTTGCGCTGTCGTATCGCCGGCCCTCGTCGTCCTGCTCTTTCACCCTCAAATCTGGCAGCTCTGCGGGCATGATCCGCCGAGGCTGCGATCCGGGTACGAGCGCGTACTTGGAAAAGTCCCGCACGTTCGCGTGCTCGCGCAGAAAGTCCTCGTCCAGCACCAGTTCGCCGTTGACCACGCCGGCCGGCGCCCGCAGGATGGCCAGGACGGCGTCCGAGAAGATGGTCGGCTTCCGCAGGTCCCTCGCCTCGTCGGGGTTCGCGGCCTGGAACTTTTGCGTGGCTGCAGATTCTATGGCCTTGGGGGACGTTAGCTTCATGTTATCTTCCTTCAAGGTAGGAGACTTACCACGGCTGGCCAGATGCTGGTGATGGCCATGTTAGTCAGGTCCTGCCGGACAAAATCCATGGCCAAGCCTTTGGTCAGCACGCTCATGCCGACCTTGCCCATCGCGTAGGCCGTCTTGCCGCGGATGAAGCGGCTGTAGATGGGCGGGCTGACGACGACGACGCGGCCCTTGCCCTCGCGCTTCAGGTGCGGCAGGCAGGCGTGGAGGGTGAGGTAGAGACCTTCCGGGTTGACGCGCTGCATGAGCTGGAAGCGCTTGGGAGGCGTATCTTCCACCGAGGCCCACCAGATTGCGCCCGAGTTGTACACCAGGACGTCGAGGCGGGAGTACGTCTGTGACGGTGTTAGTTCGGGAGAGCTTTAGAATCAGGGGGAATGGGCGAGGGACCTGTATTGTTTGCTCTACCAGCTTGGCTACGCTCTCGGGGTGACGGACGTCCACGACAATGGGCGTCGCGACGCCGCCCACTTCGTGTATCTCGCGAGCTACGGTGCTGATGGTTGACTGTGGTGAGTTGGGATTCGGCGGGAACGGCGTCACCTTGGAGGCATCGCTCGTGGACTTGGCCGCCACGACGACTATCACGTGTCAGTCGGCACCTTAGGTAGGTACTGGATGAGGCTCGAACCGGCATAGCCATTCTTTGCGAGGTCAATGGCGACTTGGCGGCCGATGCCTCTGGATGCGCCCACGACAAGGGCGACTTGCTTAGGTTGACTCATGGCTGGCAGGGAGAAGAGACTACGAAGTAGGGTGGAACGGATTGGATTGGAGCAAATGACTAGTTCATGATTTGAGCAGCAGCTGACAGTGATAGATATGATCCAGGAATTAAGATTTTAGGAATGTGAGATGCCGAATATTCGGATTAGTCGTCGAGGGGTTCGGCACAAATGTGTATTAGTGATCAGAGAGGTTGAATGAAAGAAAGCTCCCCTGGCTGGAACTGGAGCTACCCCAGATTTCATAGATGCCGAGGTTCCCCACATGGGCCAGTCCAACTTCACTTGAACACCATCTTCAGTCCTTTATTACATTATTCCCCATCTGCTCGATTGCGCCATCTAGGCAAAATCTCGCAATATCCCGACATCTTCTCAATTTTAGATTACTCCATCCATCGTGCTTGTTTCTAGGGCCCCGTCGAACCGCCGAGATGGGCGGCAAGGTTGATGTTTACATAGACCTCGGTGAGCTTCCGTCAACTCAACCGACAAGTCCACCCACGCAAAGCTGACGTCGGAACACCAGCGTCTCTATACAGCTACATCACATTCTATCACATAATCAAGAACCAGGATCTTCTCGCGGCATATGGCGTGCAGCTAGAGTTCGTCTCCTAACCGCGACCCTGGCCGCGATCTGTCACTCACACCCGCCTGCAGTCTCCACCCCGTCCTCCTCGGCGCCATCAACGTGGCTTCAGGTATTACGTTCTCGTTGCCCAACTTATGATGCATCTACTGATATCCTGCAGGCAACAAGCCGCCCTGGACCCTCCCGGCCAAGGCAAAGTACGGCGCCTTCGATGCCCGCCGCTCCTCCGCCCGCGTCGGCAAGCCCGACATCACGACACCCCCCAACTTCATGGACCGCAGCATGACAGTGCTGCCCCTCCGCGCCCTGCACTTCATCAAGAAGCACTACCCGCACGCGACGTACCTGACGTCCTGGCACTGGCTCCTGCACTGCTTCTGGGAGCCGCCCAACCTGAACGTGACGCAGCTCGACGTGCTCGCCAAGGCGCTCGCCGACGCGCCCGCAGAGTACCCCGCGCCGGAAGGGGCCGCGGCGAAGCTGTTCAGTGAGGCCGATGTGAAGAGAATCTTGGAGGGCGCCGCCTCGCAGGAGATCAAGGATTCTGTCAAGGCAAGGACTCAGGAGGCCATCGATAGGGGCGCGTTCGGGGCACCGTGGTTCTGGGCTGTAAACGACAAGGGTAAGGGGGAGCCCTTCTTCGGAAGCGATAGGTTCCATTTTCTGTACGAGTTCCTGGGCGTGCCGTTCCAGGACGTCGCCATCCTCCCGCCGGGGTCGCAGAACAAGGGCGCGAAATTGTAGATCTGAGTGCATATGAACGTATCTGTATTTCTATTTCTGAGCCGAGGGGGGTATCTCAATTTTTCCAAGAATAAACGCCGTACCGTAGTCTCCCAAAGAGTCGCACGCCAGAGAAGAAAAGCTGCCCGTACATCACACGCGCCCCGCCATCCGCGCCCGCCGGGCCTCCTCCTCCCTCTTGGCCTCGCTGCGCGCCAAAAAGTCCTGCCTTCCGGCGTACGACTCCTTGGACCGGCCCGCCAGCTCGAGCTCGTCCTTGAGCCCCTCCTTGTCGACGTAGCCCGCCCAGTCCATCTTGCTCTTCTGCACCGTGTTGAGCTTCTTGGCCTGCGCCTCCTTGGCCTCGCGCGCCTTGATCCGCACCGTCACGCCCAGGTTCAGGTCGGACCGCGGGCCGACGACCTCGATCGCCGGCTCGAAGGCCGACCGGAACGCCTTCTTGAGCACGCGCTTGGGCTCCTCGGGCGCGTCGGCCGCGGTGTCGGCTGCTACCGCTGCTTCTGCTGCGTCCTTGCCGAGGGACGCGAGGTAGAGCTTCGCCTCGGCTGAGTCGCGCGCTACGACCTTCTCTTCTGTCTGGACCTTGCCGGCGAACTTGTAGGTGCGCTTGATGCGGATCGTGTCGGGGGGATCGCCGGACCGGGATTCGATCGGCTTCTGTGAGGAGTCGGCTGCAGAGGACTGCTGTGTTGTCGGAGCGTCGGTGCCCTCGCCGGCCTTGTCGTCGCTCGTCTTGTTCGTGGTCTGGCCCGCCAGCATCTGGGCCCAGATCGCGTCGACGTCGACCGTCACCGGCCCGGACGCGGCTTTTGTCTTGCGTTCTTCCTTTCTGGTTTCCATCTGTCAGCATCCTGTATTACAAAACCAAGCTCCCTCGCGCCACTTACTCGGCCGCACGCATGCTCCGCGTCTTCACCAGGCCCCCCTCGCCACCCTCGTCGTCCTCCGCGGCGTCATCGCCGCCCTTGGCCTTCTTGCGCTTCTTCTTCTCGGCCTTCTTTATTATACCCTCGTCGCCCGAGTTCTCGAAGCCCGCGTCGTCTGCCTCGTCGCCAGCCGCGCGTTTGCGCTTGGCAGCCGCCCCGGTCTCGTTGTCGTCTTCGGAGTCGTCCGCGTCGGAGTCACCGCCGCCGCCGGCGGCATCGTCGGGCGCAAAGTCCGAGTCCTGGGAGGACTCGTACTCCTCGTCGTCTAATGTTGGTTCGGGCGGCATTTTCTGGTATTTGGGGTGGATATGTCGAGTCTTGGAAACGGTGAGTTGGAGAGTCGAAAGTTTTGGATTGCGGTCGGCGGATGATTGACCGAGGGTCCGGTGTGTTTCGGTCTGCAGCCAATCAAAGTGGAGTTCCTATTACACCACATCCACATCCCATCAACACCACCCCTCAACCCAACGGCATTCTACCTATATCGTCCCGCATCTTTTTACCCTCAAAGTGGGGGATCTGCACAAGACCCGTCGAGACCTGCGTACCCGGGACCACAATCTTTAGCTTCAAACTTCGAGCCCTTCCGATGGCATCCCCTCCTGCCCAAGGCCCGCCTCCGCGCCCTTCGATTGCCCCTCAACTGCAGTCTTCCTGCATGCCAATCGACATGAACCCTTCATACCCTTGACTCACCCAATCGGGTGGGGGGCTATTGACTCGATCATGCATCCCCCGCATCGACAGGTCACACGGTATCCATTCCACGTCGTCAGATCGGAGCAACTTTCATGCTCCTCAGTGGGGGTTGGTATTTTTATACTCAGCCATGGCCTGGGCCATACCTTATCCAAGTTTACCAACTTGTGTCACTCGATTCTAATCAAAGTCATGTCTAACCAGAGCGCTTCCCTCACCGAAGCCCAAAAAGAACACTTCAGGGCCAATGGCTGGCTGAAGCTAACCGGCTGCTTCACGAGAGAACAGGCGGAATGGGTCACCAAGGACGTCTGGACCCGGCTGGGCGCGGACCCGAACGACACGTCAACCTGGAAGCACCGGACGAACATGCCCCACCACCGCGCCTTCGACTGCTCAGAGTTCGCACCCAAAGCCTGGTCAGCCATCGTCGAGCTCTGCGGCGGGGAGGAGCGGGTTGCGCCCGAGTCAAAGGAGTGGAGGGATTCTCTGATCGTGAACCTCGGCAGCCCCGAGTTTGAGGGAAAGGAACAGTCACCAAAGAACCTCGACAATTGGCACGTTGATGGCGACTTCTTCGTACACTTCCTCGACTCACCCGAGCAGGGCCTGCTCGTGATCCCGCTGTTCACAGACGTCGTCCCCGGCGGCGGCGGCACGGTCATCTGCCCCGAGGCCATGCGGAAGGTGGCCGCGCACCTCCGCGACCACCCGGATGGAGTATCGCCGCGAATGGTGCCCCGTGGCCACCCCGACTTCGCGGCGGAGCGGAACCTTAACTGGTTCAACGAGCTGGCAGGGAGCTGTAGCGAATTCGTCGAGGCTACCGGCGACGTCGGCAACGTGTACCTTCTGCACCCCCTCATGCTGCACAGCGCGTCGTTGAACCCGCTCCGGAAGCTTCGCGTCATCACGAACCCGCCTGTCTTCCTCAAGGAGCCGCACCGGTTCCACAGGCCAGACGGGACCGAGTACAGCCTGGTGGAGCAGGCCACTCTGAGAGCGCTGGAGAGGGATTCCCTACCCGAATGGCGGATTACGAGTCCCAGGGAGCGAGTCATCCCCGAGAGGCTCACGGTACAGGAGCGCATGAAGCAGGAGGAGCTCAAGCGGCTGGCGGCCACTGCTTAGATACGAAGCAAGGACAATTTGGTTAAATTTGTGAGCGGTGTTATCAAACATGTCTAAGCTATGGGAAACGGCGTCGAGGGTAGATTTGACCGGCCCATCTAGACCTCGCTCTCACGCAGCCTGGCAAACTGGACATGAAATAATGTCAGCTATAAACGCTAGATGGCACAAGATAGCTTGAGGTTCATGAGAGTAGAAAGTCGTTGATGGGCTCAACATTCACAACCCCTGCGAAATTCTGCTGCTTGCCGAGTCGTACGATCCCATGACCTGGCCTTGGCGGAACCAGTTTGCAACCCGTGCCTGCTTGCAAACAATGTGTAGTGGAAACGCCAAATAGCACCTAGCTCTTCTATCTCCTTCACCGGCCGATCAGCAAGCACCCAGAAGACCCGTGGGTCAGGTTACGCAGCCTCTCGTGTCATCAACGGCATGCTTTATCGGGATTTGCACTTGGGAGCAAGGCATTACGAGGTGGGACGGGGTTTGGGGATCCTTTGTGGCCGCGAGTCTACCTGGATGCAAGGGAAAGGTCAAGCAGAATAGGTGAAATAAGTCGTTGGGCGTACAGAGGCTGTTTCCTCAAAGCCAAGAGAAAAGAGTCTTCATTTCGCGAAGATGTGGCTTCGGTCTTGGTGGCGAGGAAACGCTGTTGTAGATTGTTTCCCAGCAAGCAACATGAGTCTATGGCGACGTGAGGGACTCGCTGCGCGAATGGGGAAGTGCCAGGGCTCGGAGGAATGCGAGAAATATAAGAATAGCGAGTCCTCAGTTGTCGAAACGAGTCCTCGCGATGCTCTGCTTCAGCATACCGAAGTCTGCATCGGGTCCTGGGCGAGCTCGTGATCCACCAGACAATCTTGACTGGCGGCCATGTTCTCGTGTCCTCTACTTGCCCTCGCATGGCTGCTGGCTCTGGCTCAAGGTCAGCCGGATCAGTTGCAGAGTCAGAATACTGCCCTGTTCCAGAACACAATAAACCCCCTCCCGCAGCCGTCATGCCAGGACGGGTCTTGTAGCCCAGGATGGGCGAATACCACGACATCTGTGAGTCCCGAGGGTTCATTAGTATCACTCGCGAAGCGCTGACATGAAATATTGCCGCGAACCCCGTACCTACAACTCCTACGACTCCTACCGTGATACCAGGCTGGCAGAATGGCACATCTACATCTGCATCCACCACCATCAGCTCCCCTGTTGGGATTACACCGAGCAGTTCCCGACAGGCACCTATAGGAAACAATAGCACCAGACCATTGAGTTCACCGTCGACTTCGACATTGACCCCGACGAGTATCGGGACACCGCGTCTTCCCACTTCTCTCTCGCACGGTAATCGGACTCTTTCGTCGTCGACCTCGCCACTCACACTCACCACAACCGCTGGGCAAGCGGCTACCGACATATCCGTTACACCAACGTCGACAACCCCAGCCATTGTGTCACCACCCGCATCAAGTGAGACGATAACCTCATCAACCGTCCCTCCCGCTCCTCCTGTCTCCTCTCCGTCCTCATCGGAAGCTCTTCGCCCACCCGTCCCGACGACGAGCGTCCCGATCGTGGCATCTACAAGCAATTCAACAGCGCCAGCGCCATCCATGCCTGTCATCCGACCTCCGCCCGGCACTCCAACATCCAGCGCTTCCGACAAGGTGACTGTGCCATGGGTCGGTCCTCCGGGAGGAACAAAGCCGGTGCCTCTTCCAACGTGGACATACACCGAACAGCCCGAAACCACATACACAGAGACGCCGGCAGACGCGTCTTTCTTGACCTTGACCGGGGTGACCTACACGTCTCCGACTTGGATTACCACGACTTCGCCCGGGAGCAATGATCCAACAGTTGTTCCAAGTGAGATATGATTGTCCATCTGAGCTTGACAAATCTAACGTGTGGCCAGTCATCCTGCTTCTGTCGAAGGAGAAGCCAGACGACGACGGGCTTGAACCTATTCCCGTGCCGATTCCTGTCATCTGCTTCAACTGCGTCCCCAAGGTCAAGCTGCCAAAGATCGAGATCAAGACCCCGCAGTTCTGCATCCGCATCTTTGGCCTGAAGATCGGCAACTGTCCCCCCGCCAACGACAACAAACCCGGAGGCGGAGGCGAAGGCGAAGACGACCCCCCGGAGGACGACCCGGAGCCGACGAAGTCGGCGTCTAAGTCAAAAGAAGCGTCTTCGGCGACGACCACCATCTCGCCGCACTGCGACCAGCACTGCTTCGTCAGCCCCGTCAGCAAGACCAGCTCGTCGACCAGCTTCACCACGTCGTGCAACACGGCCACCTGCCGGCCCACCGTGGTGTGCAGCACGACCGTCGAGACGACGACAACGACCACCTTCACCACGCACTCCGCCACGCCGACATACAGGGAGGAGTTCTGCGGCAGCCCCGGCTCCTCATGCGTCGACTGCGCCGGGAACCCGGACGGCGGCGGCGGCAAGGCTCTCGCCGCGCGCCAGTACGCCTACGTCGAGTGGAACCCGCAGCCGGATCCCGAGCTCCTCGAGAACCCCAAGGGACTCACGGATCCCACGACGTGGCCCGGCGGGGAGCAGAACTGGTGGGACCGCATGTGGAAGTACGTCTATCACTACTGCGACGGCCTCACGGCGATGCGCGAAACCGACCTGGGTGATGACGTGAAGGTGGACGTTGGCTACTCGACCATGAACCACGACGTCTTTGAAGACAAGGGACTGGCCGGCTCGACCGGCCCCTTCTGGGGCTGCAGCGGCATTCTGCTCATCACGAAGAAAGGCATCTACACCAGCCACGTGTGGGAGGTGCCCAACTTCTCCATAGTAGGGATGACGCCGGGCTCCTTCACACCGGACGATGAGTTTCAGAGCGGTGTTCTTAACTTCTTGGAGAACGGCTCGGACGATAGAAACGCCAGATACCTCGGCGTCAGGCAGCTCAAGGACCAAACGTCAATCTTTGACGACCTCGAAGAAAACACGCTGGCGGTCATTATCAATATGCCATGCTCGGTGAGGAATGAGTGGGAATTCAGAGTCCCACTGGAATGGACTAACGCGCAGGGCCCGGCCTACCCAGAACAGTTGCGGCTATGGAGGGAGAGAGTCAGAAGCCTGGGTTTCCCGGAGGACAGGATCCGGACCAACTTCTACAGCAAAAACAGAAATTACTGGAAAAACTATGCCGGCAAACCAGTGAAGCCGGCAAACCCAATGCATGGCTACGTGCCGCCGGACAATCTCCTGACGTGGCAATACCACCCGGCCCACGTCGTCGAGGTCGTCGACGGGGTGGAGATTGTGAAGCCGATGATCCGCGTCTGGTTCGAGAACGAGGTGATCTACGAGCAGTCCTGGTGTCCTCCGGGCACCGTGCCCGATGCCGGCTGCCCCCGGCAAGGCGTCGTCCGTCGCAGCAGGCTCCTCCGAAGGCTGGGGCTCGACGGCCTTCTCGGCCCCCGGCAGCTTGGTAAGGCGGACCTCTTCCGACGACGGGATCGGCTCTATCGGGAACGTGACCCGAACCGGCGGCGCCTCCCAGACCGCCACCACGACGAGCCCGAATTCGAGCTTACGTTCGGTGTCGACGAACGGTCTGCCGACGACAACGCCGAAGACGACAACGTCGCTTAGGACAACCTCGTTGAGCTCGAGCTCTCCGCCGTCGACGAAGCTGACGACGCCGGTCAGAGTAAGCTCGGTGGTGTCGCAGTCGAGCAATAAGCCGGCCCCTACCGCCGGCCCGCCGCTGGTCCCGGCGACGGTGTACATATTTCTCACCAAGTTTCCCCACAGCAGGACCTACGCCGGGAGGTTCGACATGTTCGCCGTGGAGAACATCAAGATCGAGTGGCTCGACGTGTGCTCGTTGCCGGTGTTGGGATACGTCTTGCAGACCATCCAGAGCCCGCTCAAGTTCCCGCCGAACATCAAGGTCTGGCACAAGGGCCTCAAAATCTTTGGGCGGGAGGGGTGCAAGTACACCGAGGGTGCCTCTGGAACGCTGGGCATTGGCAAGTTCTCCTGCAAGGGTCTCTCCGAGGTGAACTGCCGCCTGAGCACACGCCCCGCGGTCACCTGCTGGCAGGGCAAGAGCACGTTTGTGCCCTTGGTTGAGTGTTCAGTCCCAACCTCATGAACAGATGGCAGTGGGAAGTTCCAGTTGGCTATGGCCGATGCGATCAGTTGTTTTTGCACAATGTATCCGTAAGGTATATCAAACTCGGAGAAGGGGGCCTTAGGTCGAACGTTTCTTTCGGCTTAGCCACAAATGTTACTTTGTAATTTTGTCATACATACATACAATAGCAAAAGATGGAAATAATCAAAGAAAAAGTTTCTTCAAGCCATCTGAACACAGCGTAGGTTCCATCAGGGAAGGTCGGGTCCGGAATATCTGAGGTAATCCAAACTTCCTTCTCATCACGGGATGAGCGGCGCCACACCGCTAGCGCCGCACTAACTTTCGCTTAAGCGAGGACCCCTGCCGAACGGCTCCTGCCTGACATCACCCCATCTGGTCCCCTTCTGCTCGGGGTAGTAATACATTAATAAGGTCAGGCACCTACCTACCTATTGCCGGGCGCCTTTGGAACTTGCGGTCGGTTCCCAATTATCCTTTCTCTCACACTTGTCCCCCGACACACCCCTCCGACCTGATCACTCCTCCGACCCGAACAATGAGCGACGACGAAGACTTTGTGGTCGAGGGCCCTGAGCTGGCCGAGGATGACCCAATGCGTGCCTTTCTCCCAGCTTCGTTCGGAAAAAAATCAAAAGAGGCCAATATCGCCGCCCAGATTGACCGGAGCCGGCGAGCGGTGGACAAGCCGGCGGCAGCAGCGGCAGGGGGCTTCAAGGAAGGATCTGCAGGTCCGCCAACAACTGATCAGAACGAGAAGAAATCCGACTCAGACAATGACAGTGGCAGCGACGACGATTCCGACTCGGACGACTCGGAGGATGGTGACGAGTACCCCGTTTCCCACGAGCTGGTCTTGAAGACCCACGAGAGGGCCGTGACGACCGTCTCGCTCGACCCGGCGGGCGGACGCCTCATATCCGCATCACTCGACTGCAAGATCAACCTGCACGACTTCGCGTCCATGACGCCGAGCACGCTGCGCGCGTTCAGAAGTGTCGACCCGTGGGAGACCAAGGCTTCGGCCGCGAGCGCCGAGTCGCACCCGATCCACCACGTCGAGTTCAACCACCTGTCCGGCAGCGTCTTCCTCTGCGTCTCGGCGCACCCCCAGGCCAAGATCATGTCGAGAGACGGCGACATTGTGACCGAATTCGTCAAAGGCGACATGTACCTGCGAGACATGAACAACACCAAGGGACACATCTCCGAGGTTACGACGGGTACCTGGCACCCCGCCGACAAGAACCTCTGCGTCACTGCCGGCACTGACAGCACCCTGAGAATCTGGGACGTCAACAACAAACGCAGCCAGCGAGACGTGATTGTTTTCAAGTCCAAGGTGGCTGGCTCGGCCGGGCGTACGAGGATGACGGCGGTCGCATGGGGATCGCCGGTGCAGGGAGGCAACAACGTGCTCGTCGCCGCAGCCTTGGACGGCTCGCTGGTCATGTACAGCGGCAACACTCCCTTTTCGCGACCGAGCGCCGAGATTCGCGACGCCCATAAGGCAGACACCTGGACCGGGGGCATCGATATTTCTGCCGACGGTCGCATGGTTGTAACACGTGGAGGAGACAATACGATTAAGCTGTGGGATACGCGCAAGTTCAAAACGCCCCTCGTCACGGTGGACCACCCTTCGACGTCAGATCACTTCCCGATGAGCAATATCAGGTACTCGCCAAACTCGACCAGCATCCTGACGGGCTCCGCCACGGGCGACCTGCACATCCTCAACCCCGGGAACCTGCGGCCCGAGCATGTCACGTCCATCACGCCCGGGGCGCCTCTCATCACGGTCGATTGGCACCCCAAGATCAACCAAATCATCACGGGGTCGGCGAACGGCGAAACGCATGTCCTGTACAACCCGACCATGTCGATGCGCGGCGCCGTCGAGGTCATGTCCCGCGCGCCGAAGAAGCGACACATCGATGACGACCCGTCCCGCACGACGGACATGTCGGTGGGCATCTCGGGTGACTCTATAATCACGCCGGGCAGCGCGATGGCCGGGCGGAGAACGGCGGGCGTCACGGCATCGGGCAAGTCCAAGGACCCGAGGCGGCCGGCCGTGCTGCAGCAGACGCCGTTCATGAGGAACCAACCCGACGAGAAGCACATTGCGGAGAACATCCCTCTAGCCAAGATGCTACACGAAGATCCCAGAGAGGCTTTGCTGAAATACGCCGATGCCGCGCAAAAGGATCCAATGTTTACTTCTGCATGGCAACGGACGCAGCCGGTGACGCAGTACGCGGAGCTGAGCGACGAGGAGGAAGGGCCAGACAAAAAGAGGGCCAAGCGATGAGACATGCGGTTTTGAAGGCGTCCAAAACAGCCATGGAGATACCGTGGCTTGAGAAACATGGTTTAATACAGGCAGGGGCGGAATGGGTGCGAATTGTGGTTGGTATGACGGTGATGGAGATCAGGAATCGGGGGCTGGGGGCCACACAGTTGGCACATTAGGCACAGAGCGGAAAGAGTCTCTTCTTCCTCCCCACTTGTTCATCTCTCAGACTCACATTAGCTTCGCTGAGATAGACGACTGGGAGCGGGCGACACGCAAGCACAGTGACTTGCATCAGTGGGCGTCCCCGCCGCGGCCAGCTCATCCGGCCAGGCCCAGGGTCTTTTGGTTGCAGGGAAGGGTTGAGGAGCCGAAGGAATGGAAAGATGCGCGCGTCCTTCCCGTCGACGGCCGAAGCTTCCTTACTTGTCGTCCTACTACCTGCCTATGGTCTGCCTTAACTTCCGTCATGCCTTACCTTTCGTACCTTATCCTTATCTTAGAATAGGATGGTATACTACCTAGGTACCTTAGATCGGTAAAAATAGGGTACGGAATAGTCAGAAGGGGGAGACGCGGCAGCGGCTGCCAAGCGGCGTGGATCTGGCATGACATTCCCGTCACTGGTCAGCGGTGGCTAGCGGCCAAAGCTAGTCAGCCAGTCGCAGACCAGTGCCTGTTTACAGTGTCGTGCCTGCCTGCAGCGGACCTTGGAAAAACATGGCCCGAGCGCCCTCGCTTGTACGTAAACAGCCTAGTGGTTAAAGCCTCAGGCACAAACTTCTTCCTGTGCTGAAAATTACGGGGACCGCGTTTCACAGACCGCACCAACCATCAATGAATCTTGTCGTTGTCCTCACCTCTCCATCTCAACCGGCACCGCGCGCATCGAAAAATCGCCAAACCCCCCTCTACAGGCATCGACACCCATCTCGAAAAGTGTCCAGCACCCTTTTCCCACGCGATTTCCTCGCGCATCACGCTCGAGGCACCGCCCCGACGCCGCGCCCTTCGCACCTTTCCCCCCCAGAGCGCATTTTCGCCTCTTCGCCCGCGACTCCCCCCTTCCACCCGTTTTTTCCCCCACGCTTCGCGGCACCGCATCTTATTACTTTTGCGGCTTGACTCCATCTTCCATCTCGGCCATCGAGTTCCACGCGACCGACGTGTCTCCGGTCCGCCCACTGCATCGCGTTTTCCGCCCCCCGACCCGACGCCGACGCCTACCTTTCCTCCCAGGTCACCCAACGCCGACGCGCCGCATTTCCCGTCACTACCACTGTTAGCATTCTAGTCTTTCATTTCGCGACGAGGCCACCGCGACCAATCTTCCAACACGGCTCCACCTGCTCGCCTGCACGACGCCTCTCGCATGATAATGCGCGCGAGATAGCTCTTTGCATCTCTAGAGATTCCCAGCAGTCAATAGATTTGCACCCATTGTTACCAACCGCCCGTCATGGCTTCTGTACAGGCACCGCCGGCCGTCCAGCTCCCTGGCGCCGGCATGGCGGCCACTACTCCTCAGCAGGCTCAAGAGATATTTAACGTAAGGCCCATCCGCTCTGTCGCGTCCCCGTCTCCGATACACCATGATGGCAGTCTTACGGCCCGTTCTTGATGGATGAATTGTGCTGACGCGCCGTGAAGAAATTCAAGCAGATGAGAGAAAGTGGCGTTCCCACTTCCGATCCCGAGTATATCAAGCTTGAGCAGTTCGTCCTGTCTTTCCAACATCAGGCCCGTATGCGACAGAAGCAGCAACAATTTTTGCAACAACAGCAGCAAATGCATCAACAACGCCAGATGCATCAGGCCGGACCGAACGGCGCCGTCAATGGCGCGCCGCAACCTGCCCAGCCGCCCCAGGCCTCACAGCCGCCATCATCGGCCGCGCTGGGAGCTTCTGCGCTGCCCGCCCCGAGCACAAATAACGCCGCCGCATCGGCTTCGCCGTCGACGGCGGCGCCCCCTTCCAACGGTCCGGGTGTTGGTCAATTCAACCCCCAGCAGCTTAACCTATTGCGTCAACAGATACACGCGTTCAAGCTGTTGACTAAGAACTCCGGCGTCCCGCTTCAGATGCAGCAGGCCATCTTCGCCCAGCGCGAGCGTCGGAAAGCCATTGCTGCAGAGGCCGCCGCACTGGCTGCGTCAACACCAGCTGCGTCTTCGCGGGACTCGGTCCAACCCGGCCCCAACGGCACGGAGGCAAAGCCTGATGCGCCTGTTGAGGACCAGGGCCCGACGTTCAAGACCGTCAAGTCACCTTACGGCGACGCGACGCTGGTCCGCAAATCAATCAGCCACTTCGATCACACCCAGCGCAACAACCGCAAGCTCATTCCCGGACTCTTCCCTACTGGCGTGGACTTTGAACAGCTTCGACATGAGAGGGAGTTGATCATCTTCAACCGTATGAAGGACCGGTATGCCGAGCTGAAGGCCACCCCGGCGAATATCGCCCACTGGGACACGACAAAGGACGAAGTGGAGGTCGACGACAGTGCCAGGATCAAGTCCATCATTGAAATGAAGAGCCTCGGCTTGTATGCCAAGCAGCGCGCGCTTCGTGACAAGGTTGGCCGGTCGATGATGTTCTACGATAACCTGGCCATGACAACAAACCGCTCCAATTACCGCCGCATGAAGAAGATGACGGTTCGCGAGGCGAGAATTACAGAAAAGCTCGAAAAGCAGCAGCGTGACATCCGGGAGAGCCGTGAGAAGAAGAGGCACCTGGACTTCCTGGCGGCCATCTCGCAGCACAGAAACGAGATTCAGCAGACTGCATTCAACCAGCGCAACAAGTCCACCAAGCTTAATAAGCTCATGTTTTCTCAACACTACAACATCGAAAAGGAAGAGCAGAAGAGGATCGAGCGCACTGCCAAGCAGCGTCTGCAAGCGCTCAAGGCCAACGACGAAGAGGCATATCTCAAGCTGCTCGACGAGGCCAAGGATACGCGTATCACCCACTTGCTCAGGCAAACTGATGGCTTCCTGCGCCAACTCGCCGCTTCGGTCAAGTCTCAGCAGAGGAAGGCGCAGGCGGAGCAGTTCGGCGACGAGGAGATTCAGCAGGAAGAGGAGGAGGAGGTGAGCGAGGTGGAGACTGAAGACGAGGAGAGCGGGCACAAGATCGACTACTACGCCGTTGCCCATCGCATCAAGGAGGAGGTCACGGAGCAGGCAAACATCCTCGTCGGCGGCAAACTGAAGGAGTACCAGGTCAAGGGTCTCCAATGGATGATCTCACTCTACAACAACAACCTGAACGGTATCCTTGCAGACGAGATGGGTCTCGGAAAGACTATCCAGACGATCAGTTTGGTCACCTACCTGATCGAGCGCAAGAAGCAGGAGGGACCGTACCTCGTCATTGTGCCGCTCAGTACGCTCACCAACTGGACCCTGGAGTTCGAAAAGTGGGCGCCGTCCGTCAGCAAGATCGTCTACAAGGGCCCGCCCTTGGCGAGAAAGCAGCAGCAAGACAAGATCCGCCAGGGACGGTTCCAGGTGCTGCTGACCACGTACGAGTACATCATCAAGGACCGCCCGATTCTGAGCAAGATCAAGTGGTTCCACATGATTATCGACGAAGGTCATCGCATGAAGAACCAGAACTCCAAGTTGACGTCCACGATCCAGCAGTACTACCACACCCGCTTCCGTCTCATCTTGACGGGTACGCCGCTGCAAAACAACCTCACCGAGCTGTGGGCCATGCTCAACTTCACCCTCCCTACCATCTTCAAGTCTGCCAAGACCTTCGACGAGTGGTTCAACACGCCCTTTGCCAACACCGGTGGTCAGGACAAGATGGACCTTACGGAAGAAGAGCAGATTCTCGTCATTCGTCGTCTCCACAAGGTGCTGCGTCCATTCCTCCTGCGTCGTCTGAAGAAGGACGTCGAAAAGGACCTGCCGGACAAGACAGAAAAGGTCATCAAGTGCAAGTTCTCGGCGCTGCAGAGCAAGCTGTACAAGCAGATGGTCACGCACAACAAGATTCTTGTCAGCGATGGCCAGGGCGGCAAGACGGGCGCTCGCGGTCTCAGCAACATGATCATGCAGCTCCGCAAGCTCTGCAACCATCCGTTTGTCTTCGGCGAGGTCGAAAACCTGCTGAACCCCATGAGCATCAGCAACGACCTTCTGTGGAGAACGGCAGGCAAGTTCGAGCTCCTGGACCGGATCCTGCCCAAGTACAAGGCCACCGGGCATCGCGTTCTCATGTTCTTCCAGATGACGGCTATCATGGACATCATGGAGGACTACCTCAGATACCGCAACCTCAAATACCTTCGCCTGGATGGTACGACCAAATCAGACGAGCGTTCCGATCTGTTGCGCGAGTTCAACGCGCCCGACTCAGAGTACTTCATGTTCTTGCTGTCGACGCGTGCAGGTGGTCTCGGTCTGAACCTGCAGACTGCCGACACGGTCATCATCTACGACTCGGACTGGAACCCCCACCAGGATTTGCAGGCCCAGGATCGTGCGCATCGTATTGGACAAAAGAACGAGGTGCGAATCCTGCGTCTCATCAGCTCCAACTCGGTCGAAGAGAAGATCCTGGAGAGAGCTAGGTTCAAGCTTGATATGGACGGAAAAGTCATCCAGGCCGGTCGCTTCGACAACAAGTCTACCGAGACGGATCGTGACGCCATGCTGCGAACCCTGCTGGAAACGGCCGACATGGCCGAGACGGGTGACCAGGACGAAATGGACGACGAGGAACTCAACCTGCTCCTAGCCCGTAGCGACGACGAGGTCACCGTCTTCCAGAAGCTGGACGAGGAGCGCAAGAAGGATCCGACCTACGGCGACGGCCCCGGCTCGAAGGGCAAGCCCCGTCTCATGGCCGAGGATGAGCTCCCAGACATCTACCTCGGCGACGGCAACCCGGTGGAGGAGCAGGAAGAGACGAGTCTCGGACGTGGGGCTCGCGAGCGTACCAAGGTCCGCTACGACGACGGCCTCACGGAAGAGCAGTGGCTCATGGCGGTGGACGACGACGACGATTCTCCGGAGGCAGCAGCCGCCCGCAAGCAGGCCCGCAAGGACAAGCGAGACACGAACAAGCTCAAGAGGGTGGCAATTATGAATGCCGCAGAGGCCTCGCCGTCCGCCAGCCGTGCGAGCACCGAAGAGGTGGAGACGCCGAAGAAGCGGGGCCGCAAGCCCGGCAGCAAGAACCAGGAGAAGCGCAAGGCGGAGGAGGGTGACGACGAGCCGCCGGCGAAGAAGCGCCGCGGTCCCCAAGGCAGGCCGAAGGCGGTATCCACATCCGGCGGGGGCGACGGACCTCGCGTGTCGCCCCAGCAGCGTCCCATCCTTCAGGCAAGCCTGCGCGCCCTGTACGACGGCATGATGAACCTCGAAGTGGACGACCCCGAACCGCCAGAGGAGGACGACGACGAGTCGGTGGCGGGCAAGCGGATCATCATCGGGCCGTTCCTCATGCTGCCCCCTAAGCGCGACTACGCCGACTACTACCTGATCATCCAAAACCCCATCTCGATGAAGCAGATCGACGTCAAGATCAAGAAGAACCAATACCAGAGCCTGAGCGACATGCGCAGGGATGTCGACCTGATGTTCAACAACTGCCAGACCTACAACGAGGAGGCATCGCTGCTCTACCAAGATGCCCAGGTTCTACAGGTAAGGAAACACACGCGTGGATACTAAACGCAAAGTTCAATCCACTAACATTGGGGCAGAAATTCTTCCACGAGGAGTTGGAAAAGGAGCTCGAGAAGCACCCGGAACTTCGGGAACTCGAAAGCGACGGCGCCAAGGAGGGCTCCGCGGCGCCGAGCGCGAGTGCGAGCGTCGGAACGCCCCAGCCAGCGCCTTCGGGCACTCGGATCAAGCTGATCTCTTCGTCTTCCAACGGGGCCAAGGAGACGAACGGCGGAAGCAACGGAGGGCAGAGCGACGAGGAGTAGTGTGGCTGAGCCGCCGGTTCCGATCGTTTGTTTACTTCACGGCGACCACAGCGCGGATGTTTAATGATATTCGAAGCGTGGACTTTTTTCTTCTCGAGGAATTGACGCAGGGCACGATGATGACGTTCGGTCACGGGCCATCCCGGTGCAGCACGCCCTCGGGGGTGGGCTGGCGACGGCGAAGTTATTTGGGAGTGCTGCATTTTTTACAGGCGTAACGGATTTGGGAGGCTCTCGGAACGTGTAAAGGTTACGGCGGGACGGCACTCGATACAAACAATACCACCAAGGGCCAGATATTGAGCCCGCAGAAGCAGTGGAAAGATGATGGATAGTTGAGTAGGAGGAGGGGAGGAGGGGTGACAATTCTGCCCTGGATCGCACAGCGACGACGGAAGACGCGCCGCGAATTTGTTAGACTAGCAAACAAGTGTATTTTAATAGACGTGAGCACGATGTTCTGGGTTGACAGACGCCGCTTTTGAAGGCACATGCCAAGTATGTGCGATGATGAGTGACCTGGCGTGGTGACCTAGCGTGGTGACCTAGTAGTTGAACGACACGATTTTGGTTGAACAAGCCAAAAACGAGATGGCACGGACCGAGGCGCGTGTCTTGTCTTGGATGTGCCACCGGCGTCGGGCTGCGATGCGGCGATGCCATGGAATTTGGGTGGCACAGGTGGAATTACCTATGGTGCGTGTAGGGAATGGCCCTGCAAGAAGGCGAGACTGCTAATCGCAATCTGGTGCGGAAGAGTGCCAATCGTGAAAAGTCTTGTCCTCTTGGTATTATTACGAGTTACGGATCCCTTAGTGGTGAAATTAATTTTGGCTGTAATAAGAGGTGGCTGGGGAAGGAAGGAACACACAGAAAGAGAGAGCAAGAGCGATCGAGGTTGGTCGGCGGGCGGGCCGGGGGTGGGGTGGCGGAGCGCCGACCTCTCACCTGTCAGGGCCGCCCTCCTCTTCATGTCGTCGTACTCTTTCCATTTATCTATACCTAATCGTCGCGTCGTCTCACGGCATCTTTTCTCGCATCCCCCCCCCCCCCTCTCTCTTCTGCTCGCATTGTGCGAGATTCTGTCGCAACGCGCATTGAACCCCGTTTCCCACCGATTTCCGGGCCGATCTTGGTCGATTCCCGGTCGCATTCATCGGCGCTGCGTACTGACGGCATCGCGCTGTCGATCAGAGGGCATTTCGGCGAGGGGAGCAAGGGGGTTTCCTTGGGTCTTGTTCGTTCGGAGGACCGAGACCGAGCTGACTGGCGTCCATCGTCCGCACGGCTGCTTGTGCGTTGTTGGTGGTTTAAGGGTACCTTTACCTGTTCCCCGGGTAGGCAGGGGGAAGGGGGACGTCCGATCGAGCACACAAGCGCAAACTCTACTCGACTTCTTTTTTTGCCCCTGGTGTTCATCTTTACTTTGCATCTCTCTCGCACCTTCTCTTTTCTTTCCTTATCATTGCTTTTAGCGCCCTTCAAGGCGCAAGGGGGGGCAGGAGGGGAAGGAACAACCGCCCAGCGCAGCCGCAGCTTCTGAGGGAGAGAGGGAAGGTCCGACTTGCCACGCGGTTGTGGCCTTCTTGCGTTTTCTTTTCGTCTTTGCTTTCCTGCATCCGCAGGTACTGCTGAGAGAGGGGAGCTACTATCCGTCCGTCCGTCTCGTCCTCGTCTGCTCGACCGCGCAAAACGTTTAGATGGAGCACAAGCCCTCGTCCGCCCGCGGCAGCAGTCCGGCGTGGGGACAACCACCACCAGCACCACCACCACCTCCTGGGGGACCAACAATACCTCCTCCACCACCAGCAGCAGGAGCAGCACCACCGCCACCACCGCCGCCGCCTCCTGCTGGTGCTGGTGCTGGTGCTGCAGGTGCAGGACCACTACGACCGGACGATGTATCTTCTGAGTCGTCAATGTCGGACGAGGAGGATGTCGGCGGATATAGAGCCGCGACTCCCCCGCCCCAGCGCCGGCCACCACCGCACCATCAGCAGCAGCAACACCACTATCGCCGGCAGCAGTACTCACCACCTTCGCCTCTACCGGCAGCACCGCCGCCGCCGCATTCACAGTCGCAGCCAAGACCGCGGGGGAGCAGAGAAAGGGACGTTCGCGTCGATAGGCATCGTGAGCGAGAGCTACGTGAGCGGGAACGGGAGAGAGATCGTGAGAGGGATCGAGACAGGGACCGGGACAGAGATCGCGATCGTGATCGGGACAGGGACAGAGACCGAGACAGAGACAGGGAGAGCCCGTCGTTTAGGGATGTAAAACGGCACAGCGCCGCGCCGGACACCACCACCAGCCACGTCCGACGCCAGAGCGGCGTACCGGCGGGCGACATCAACAACAACGCCAACGGCGTCAACAGGCGACAGAGCATCACGGAGCGGCTCATGAACACCTGGACGGCGCGCACGGCGAGGGAGCCCGTAGGGCCCACCCCCTCCCGGCGCGCCTCGTCCGCATCCACCGCGAGCAAGTTCAACCCCGTCGCCCGCGTGCGCGAGTGGCTCGACACCTGCAACGCCGAGCACTCCGATCACTGCTCCGGCCCACCAGCAGACACTTGGCGCCCCTTGTGGCTCATCGACTCGGTCAACCGCTGCCTCGTTCGCGCGAGGGCGACGGACCGCTACGTCGCGCTGAGCTATGTCTACGAGCCGCCCCTACCCAGCTCGAGGGGCCCCGTGGAGACGCTGAGGGAGAACCTGGACATGCTGACCGCCAGCCTCGACGACGCCGACATCCCCCAGACCATCCTCGACGCCATGTGGCTGTCGCGGAAGCTGGGAATCAAGTACCTATGGGTCGACCGCTTCTGCATCGTCCAGGACGACGACGTCGAGAGGGAGGAGCATGTCAAGAACATGGCATACGTTTACGCCAACGCCTACCTCACCATCGTCGCCGCCGCTGGCGATGCCGAGGCCGGTCTGACGGGCCTGCTGAGGAGGACTCCACCCCCGAGGGGCGCCCCGGGCAAGACAAAGCACGAGGACCTCGTGCTCTCGTCGCGCTGGGCGAGCAGGGCCTGGACCGTCCAGGAGGGCATGTACTCCCGGAGGAAGCTCTTCGTCTTCGAAGACTCGGTGACGTGGGAGTGCCACTGCGAGGTCTGGCAGGGGTCGCCGACCGCCGGCGGCAGGTTCAGCAAGATCCTCAAGGGCGCCAACAAGCACCAGCCCTGCATCCACCGCACCTTCCCTGCCGCCACGGCGTTCCTACACCCCGTTTGGCCCGACATGGACGAGTACGCGCGCATCGCCATGGATTACAGCGCGAGGCGCGTCACCCTTATGTCAGACACCACGCGGGCTCTGCGCGGCGTCACCACGGTGCTATCCAAGTCCTTCGCCGGCGGCTTCGTCTTCGGCATGCCCGTGTGCTTCCTGGACATGGCCATGCTGTGGCAGCCGCGCGCGACCATCAGGCGGAGGATGATGGTTCAGCCCGTCACGGGCCTCAACCCGCTGCCGTCGTGGAGCTGGCTCGGCTGGCACTACGATGGTGTTCCTGCCGATATGACCCTGTGGCGCGCCGCGGCCGACTACGTGCAGGATGCACCGCCATCGGGCGGCCGACGCGGGGTCTTTGACAGGCGGTTCAAGAGCCCGTACGCCTTCCGCCTGCGGCCGCTGGTTAGCTACGAGCTCACGGACCGCGCTACGTATACGCGGCTGCCCAACGACGGGCTTCTGTATCGCGACCGTCGGCACAGGAGGGCGCAGCCGCTCCCACCTGGATGGTCGCGGGGCGGCGGCGGCGGATTCAGGTACTCTGGAGATCCGGAGGTCATCTTCCGGTACCCAGTGCCTGTGGGCGAGGTGAATGGACCGGACCCCGCCGCGGCGGTGCCATTGGCAGATTACTCGATGAGCGCGACACTTCTGTCCTTCAGCACAACCGTTGCCTTTCTGGAGGTGGACTTCGCCATGGCGAGGAACGCAGCGCCGCCGGAGGGCAAGGCAGCGGCGGCAGCAGCCAACGGCGCAGGACCGGGCGCGACGGGCGGTTCCCTGACAGCCCTCGTGGCGCCGGGCAGGGGCTACGGCGTGCCGCTCGCGATCGGGAACATCTGGTCGCGGACCGGCAAGTGGTGCGGCGTGGTGACGGCGCACGACAGCTGGCTGGGCCTACAGGGGGCGAACCACGGCGGTGAGGAGCGGCTCGAGTTCATCGCCGTGTCGACGGCGAGCGAGCGGGGCGGGAGCCACGTGTTCGATCCGGAGGCGTTCCGGGACAACATGGACGACGACGAGATTGTGGATTTCGTTAACGTGCTGTGGGTTGAGAGGGTGGGCGGCGTGTGCTACCGTAGAGGTCTGGGGCACGTCGTGCAGAGGGTCTGGGACGCTGTTGCTAGGGACCGGATTGATGTCCTGCTGGGGTGAGATTGTAAACTTCTAGGATGTATGGATAGGGGGAGGGTTTTGGTTGGGTTATTAAAAGGGGTGGGTTGGCTATTTGTGTTTCCCTGGGATTGGTGACGTCTTCACGAGGTTGGATGTGATCCCTTGTTTTTGGGTATGTGTATTATGGTATAAGATGTGTTTTTAATGTGTGTGAAATGTAGGATTAGGCCGCCCTCTCTGGGGTGCATCGTTATTGATATCCCCCCTGTTTACCCCGGCCGTTGCGTCGGTGTGACGACGGGCTACTCTGTACTCCACGGCCTCGGTGGTTAATCACGTTGGGTTCCATACCGCTTCCGCAAAAACTGAAAATTTGATGTTAACGGGGAGAAGAAAACAAAACGGAACGAAAGCCAGCATGAAAATATAATAAAAATTGGCTTGATGAAAAAATGCAAAAAAAGATTGCTATGACCGTGGCAGGGCTCGAACCTGCGACCTTCTCGGGATCAAGTGCACATACTTGTGAACGAGAAATCATAATCCACTAGAACACACAGCCGGTGATGTTGAAGAAGGGACTAGATTTTGGACACTAGGTAGGACCGCGTCAGTGGGGTCGATTTCGATGGGATCGATTTATGCGGCCTGACGACCCTGTGTCTCGTCAAAACTCGTGGAAACTGAGGAAAGGGCCAATTGACTACTCTTTCGTTCTATTCAGAATAAGAAAGTTCCATGCGTGAAGTGGGAAGTTCCATCGCTTGATTGACTTTTAGTTTGGGGTGGGTGATTTGACGTCATGTTTCCCCATAACATCCTGAAAAACATCACCAATCTTGCTCACATCAATTGAACCGCATTTTCAAAACCAAGAAAGCCCTGGAGTGATGAGACTGGTTTGCTTTCAATTAGACGCCTTCATTGGACTCGAGCATCAGTTATTGGTGCAATCCCAAACACCATCGCTCGTGCACGTCCAGCCAAAAGGTTAAGCCGGTACCGGGGCCAACCCCACCATCCCACCTTCCCATCCACACAAAACTTCGAACAGGAGGGGTTCACAGTGACGCATCTCAAGACGGCAACTCTTTTCAACAACCGCTTCAGACATTCACACACACACACACACACACAATCATGACACGATTCAGACCGTGCATAGACCTGCACGCAGGCCAGGTCAAGCAGATCGTGGGCGGCACGCTCGACAGCGCGACCTCGGAGCTCAAGACCAACTTCGTCTCCCCGCACCCGCCGGCGCACTTCGCGAAGCTCTACCGGGACGCGGACCTCCGCGGGGCGCACGTGATCATGCTGGGCGGCGGCAACGCGGACGCCGCGAGGGAGTCGCTCGCGGCGTGGCCTGGGGGTTTGCAGGTCGGCGGTGGGATCAGCGACGAGAACGCGAGGGAGTGGGTGGACGCGGGCGCGGAGAAGGTCATCATCACGAGCTACCTGTTCCCCGGCGGGAGGTTCAGCCAGGAGAGGCTGGACGCCGTGCTGGAGGCCTTGGGCGGGGACAGGGGGAAGTTGGTGATTGATCTGAGCTGTCGGCGGAAGGGGGAGGATAGGTGGTTTGTTGCTATGAATAAGTGGCAGACCATCACGGACATGGAGGTCAACCAAGGTGGGTTTTGTTGACTTGGGTTTGTGATTTTGGTGTCACTGCTCACACTATTCTTAACAAAAACTACAGAGTCCATCAAGGAGCTGGAGCCGTACTGCTCCGAGTTCCTCATCCACGCGGCGGACAACGAGGGCCTGCAGAAGGGCATCGACGAGAGGCTCGTGGAGAGGCTGGCGGAGTGGTGCAGCCTGCCGGTGACGTACGCGGGCGGCGGCCGGAACCTCGAGGACCTCGAGATGGTCAAGAGGCTGAGCGGGGGCAAGGTGGACCTCACGATCGGGAGCGCGCTGGACTGCTTCGGCGGCAACGGGGTGAGGCTCGAGGAGTGCGTGGAGTGGAATAGGGCTCAGGAGCGGGAGGAGCAGCAGTAAGGAGGCAGAGGCAGAGGCAGTTGTATAAAAAAGTTAAATCATCCGAGGTAGACTGCTACGGCAGACTGCTAGAGTCTTTCGTCCTCTCAACAAGCGGTTGGGATGACAGGCGTCACATCTAGGCGGGCGACCGTGCGAAGGCGGCTTGTTGTTGATCTATGTTTCAGCCGCGGTGCGACCAGCAACGGGGGCGCGGCGCTAGAATGGGAAGGAAAAAAAGGACTTGGAAGGGATGGGATGGTGTGGGTGAATGGGCAAAAACAAAAACAACAACAACAATGACATGGTTTCCGATGGTAAAACGCACGATGGGCCTGCCAACGTCTCGACTCCTCTCTCGTGGTGCCGGACCCGAGGAGAATACGATTCAAAGAAAACGGGGCATCTCATGGGACTCCATACTTACGTACATATGTACGATCGATTGTGTGCTTTCGGACTGGGCATCTTTTCTCCCCTCTTCCTCCGATCCCCCTCTCTTGCTGGGGGCGAAGGAAGGGAGAGGAGGAGGGGCACGAGATGGGGAGGGGGTATCTGGTGCACCTGGCTGAGCGTGGACGGGGAAGACAACCCGGCTGGAGTCATGGATGTTGGGACCTGGGTTGACAGGGCCACGCGGAAAGTCGATTGCGGCACACATCCATGGACCATCGGCCTTTTTTCCCCTCCTTCGAAAGTCGATAGCCTTGCGACGGCGGCGGGGGCGGGGACGAGACGGTGCGGATTAAGTTGTTGATAGGAAGAAAGTCCGGGCGATCACTCGGGCTTGCGGCTACATGTGATGGTAGTATTCCACCAAGTTAAACTCGACGCCAACGGAAGGGGAACGTCGACGAAACAGCAGCAGTTCAGTTTACGACGCGAACTAGCGAGAATTTACGGGAACACACGCCGTGTGGAAGGCCGGCTGCAGCTGGGCAACGCACTCGGGACGCATACAGGAGAAACAGGTTCGATAAGCCGGAAGGGCGTATCCGTTTCTCGGAGGGATCGTGACACTCTAGCAACATCACACGCAATACGTACCCCCTGGCAACCTGCCTACATAGTCATAGTATGTACCAGGTTATTAGTCTGGAGTATCCGTATTGTAGGGCAGCTCCATCCATCCAGCCCAGAGGCTAAACAGCCCACCAGGCTAGCAGAGGACCCATCAGAAACGAAACGATGATGACCACGGACACTAGACGGAGCGAAAAAGCACGACATTCTGTGCCGAGAGTAGACGAGCTGACAAGGGGTGATGTGATGGTGATCAAGGAGATCAAGTATCACGCCGTAAACCAACTTACAAGGAGAGAAGGCAAAGTTGACCATACCTATGCAGCACCCATGTTCATCCCAACAGCTGCTGTCGGTTGGCCAGGCGAATCACGCCGGGTAGTCAACAACACCAGGAAAAAAAAGCAGGTTGTTGTTGATAATAATGCAGCAAAGAGGTTAGGTCGCTCTTCCTTGGTGTGCCCTCCACTGGCCGGATGCCTGCTGTTGCTTGCTTCTTCTCCCTGCAGGCGCTGATGCTGATGCGGTCCATGGCAGCACCCAGGAACGATATTCTAGTGGCCCGTCGTCGGCGTTTGGGGCGCTCTGGCTTGCTACTCGCCCGCTGAGCCGCTGCTCAGCGTCACAGAAAGAGTGGGCACGTGCAGCAGAAACCCGCCCAAAGCCACCTAGCAGTGCTAGCAGAACCCCGGCTGCCCACCTCCAGCTCACACCTCGGTAGGCTCCCCCCATCAACCCATCCACTGTGGGATGCCCTCCAGCGCCAACCTGCGCTACCTACCTAAGTTAGCGGGCAGGTTCCTGGCACCTAGCACCTAGGAACCCGACCGACCCCTCGTCCGAAAGCTTCCCCCCCGCCCCTGCCAGCGCAAAAATGGCACTAAACACAACGTCGCCAGGAGCAACGCTGTCGACAAAGAGCTGCCTTCCTTGTTTGTTTACTCCTCACCTCCCGCGCACCAATCATCGCATCCCCGCCTCAACCTCGATTGCAACCACCACCTGCCCTTAAACAACACTCGACCACACCGAGCAACAACACGACTTGTTTTTCTTGTTGTTGCTTTCTATCCACCACCCTTCCCGTCGTCAGGAACGCTGATTATTGCTGTTGTCATATTTTTGGCCGCATCGCTTTTTTGATTTTTTTTTTTCCCCCCCTCGTGTGCGTGAGTGTGTGTGTGTTGCCTGTTGTTTTGCGACCCTCCTCCAGCCGCCTCGCCTCCGACACCCCCTCCCCTCTGTTCACCCCATTCCAGTCCACGAACCACTCCGACCCTTCGACTATGAACCGAACCGGAATTTGAACTGCCAGGAGAGAAGAGGAAAAAAAAGTTACCACCGACGAAGGCGACCAAAGAAGCGCCCAACATTCATTCTAATAGACCTTCGCCTACGCAACGCGTTTTCCCTTTTGTGTCTTGCAAGCCACCCCCAAATTTCTACGACGATCACCTCCGAGGACAATATTCGCACCGCGACCGAGCCTTCTCGACCCTGCAATACCCTTCGAGCCCTGATCTTCGATCCCAACCACTACTACTCGATCTGTTCTCTCTCCCGATGCGCCTGCGCAGCTAGAGAAACATCAACTATAATGGCGTCTTCCGAGGAACCTGTAAGTGGTCTCTACCTGTCCCCAAATTCCCCCGGACTAACAACCCCATCAGGTGCATCCTTTGCGCATCTCAAAGGGCTCTACGGGCTCATCAGGCTCTCCCCCTCCCAAGCCGTCCCCCGGCGTCCCTCGCGCCCTCTCTGAACTGTCCCCTTCGGACCACAGAAGGAACTCGCCCAGCTTCAAGCAGCCATCCAAGGTAAGCGGACCGTGTCTCAGACACGCACCCCGGCCTAGAATTCCGTCTAACAATCGCCACGCACAGAAGATGACTCTGAACACCGACTCGTCACCATTCCAGTCGTCTCCCCTGGAGACGGCGACCTCGCCCAGGCTATTCTGGCAGAAGCGCAACCTGGACTCCATCAGCACAGAGAACAGCAACCTGTACGCCGGTCGCCACGGCTCACCATCGCCGACGCGACGCACATCCATCGAGCGCCTCCAGAAGGCTTCGCGCGTCAAGAATAGCAACATACTGGCTCTCGAGCAGAAGCAGGAATACGACCCCACGAGGGTGCCTCAGATCGAACGCCCTCTCGCTAACTACCAGGGCAGTGCGTATGGCACAAGCGGCACCCAGACAATCATCAACGGGCTTCGGTCCTCGGATTCTCTGAACAGAGGCTTCGGCCACCAGCGCAACAACAGCAGCAAGTCGAGCAGCATCCCCATCTTCACCACCCCGACCGCGAGCCCCACCAAGGCCTCAGCCGGCTCTACCCCGATGCCGGCCACCGCCTCTAGCCCTCCGAAGAGCCCGGGCAAGGAGGGTGCCTCGCCGATGAAGTCCTCGCTCTCAAGGAGCAACTTCAAGAGCAGCTTCGACCCGGAGACTGGCACGTGGTCGGCGGACACCTCGTTCGATGATCGCGAGCTTCCTTCGGGCAAGTCTCTTCACCGTCACGCCAAGAGCGTAACATTTGACGCCGCTCCCCCTCAGATCAATGAGTATGAGATGGCAACGCCCGATATCTCCTCCATCGGATCCAACTCGCGCGAGGGCAGCTTCGAGTCCATGGACGATGAGGATGATGACGACGAGCACTACCACCTCGGTGACCACGACATCGGAGAGGACAGCTTCGACGCATCTCTGGAGGACACTGACAAGACGCCCGTTGTCGGCCCCGACGACTGGAGGCAGTCTGCGGACCGCATGGAGGATCCCTTCGAGAGCAGCCCCATGCCTGAAGCCATGCCTCCGCGCGCTGGCAGCAGGATGGAGCACGTCCGATCCGACTCCTCCACCTCGGATCACCGCCCCCTGCCGCCTCTGCCTGGTATGGGTGGCTCGCCGCTATCCCGCAGCGACTCGCGCGGATCCCCGGGCCTGTCGGCCACCGCCGAGCGCATGCTGGGCGCCCACCGTAGCTTGCCCTCGCCGCCCCCGGCCGCTAGCAGCAAGTCGGAGATCCAGAGCATCGGCAACGGAAAGATGTCGCTCGAGGAGAGACTGAAGCTCATGATGCTGTCAGATGACCACAAGTCCGCCAGCGAGCAGCAAAGGGAGCGCCGCTTGCGACGAGGCGCGCAGCGAGATAGGTTCCAGAGTCCCTCGTCCGAGACCGAGACGGCCGAGTCAAGCATGATCGAGGCCGAAGAGGATGACACCATTGGTGACATCTCTGCCCTCGAAGACTACGAGCTGCCCTCTCGGATCACCCGTGAGTCCATCCTGCGCCGCGTCAACACCGGTGAAAACACACAGGACGGCGAGTACTTCTCGTCGCCGGCGCCTAGCTCTAGCCCCGAGCGCCCCAGTCCGGAGCGTCGCCTTCCTCTGCCCATGGACCCTGACGTTCCCATTCCCTCGACGGAGGACGAATCCATTCTGGAGGACGAAATCTCCGACCTGGAGGATGAAGGCAGTGTTATCATCCACCGTGACGACGACACTGACGCGGACACTGACTCCATCACGGACTTCTACGCCCGCTCTGAGTTGGACGAGAATGAGTCCGACTCGGCGAGCCATTACTCTGACGGCCCGGCCCGCGTGCCCGAGGTCACCCAGGTCGACGAGGATATCCTCACTCCCCGCGCCGCCAGCCCCATGCAGGCCATGCAGGACTTCCAGTCGTTCGACATCGCCTCCGAGATAAGACCTCTGGAGCTCAAGTCCGACAAGACCGGCAGCGGCTCTGACCACTCATCCCCTATTGCGTCGCCCACTGAAGCTCCTCTGAAGGAGCCGACGCCTGAGCCTGAGCCTGTCGTCGAGCCCGAGGTCAAGAAAGAGCCTACCCCGGAGCCCGAGCCGGAAAAGAAGGTGGAGTCCCTCCCCGATCTCAAGTCGAGTCTGCCAGAGATGAAGGACGGTGGCAAGGACAACGAGTTCTCCAGGGGCCTGCAGTCCTTCATGCTGCCGCCGCCTCCTGAGCCCTCCGCTGCGGACCTGGAGGATCTCCAGCCGCCGCCTAAGATGACCGACCTCCCGGCCCAGGCGCGCCCAACCACTCCTCAGCAGCCCCTCTCTAAGCCCGAGTACGACGGCTCTGGTTGGGGAGAACCGGACGATGAGTATGATTACGATGAACCCGGTACGCCCGAGTCCGTCATCCATCGTCCGATGCCCGACTCTGAGGAGGACGAGTCCATCTTCGAGGAGCCTCTTCCTGAGCCCATCGAGGAAGAGCCTCTGGAGTCGCCTGCCATCCCTGAGAGGCAGGCAACCATCAAGGCCTCTGGCTCGAAGCTCAAGACCAGGCCGTCTAACACTCCCTCAGACATTATCGCCATGAGGGAAGCCCGGCGCCAAGTTAGTCGCGAGGTGCCCGACATTCCCCCTATTCCTGAGCGTCATCGCAACAGGCTGTCGAGGGATCTCACCGGAGAGCCAGACATTGGCGAGGAGGAGTTCGTCGCGCAGCGGCACCCGAGCTTCAAGAAGCGCAGCCTCACGCTGGACCTCGACTTTGGTCTCAGCCTCGACCAAGACTTTGACCGAGTCATTGAACAACAAAAGGTTGCTTTTTCCCAACAACTCCATGAAGTCCATGAAGCGTCTCGCATCACAAGTCCCACCAGACAAGCGTCTAAGTCGGCCACAGCGAATCGCAAGATCATTGCAGCAGAAACAGAATCACAGAATGCTAACATCAAATCTCGGAATCAGCGCGGATACCTCATGCGCCAGAACACGAAACTCGTCACCGCGAGCGACAAGGAATCTGACGACCTGTGGAAGACACGATCGGCGGGCAACTCTCCCGTCAAGACTGACCGACCGCAGTCGTGGACCGTCGAGCCCTGGAACGGTAGGCCGAGACAGAAGAGCATCCGACGACGTGCCAACACCAGCGGTCCCGCCCCTCCCCTGCCTGGCCAGGAGAGCAACGCTCAAACCCTTAACCCCCTGGCCGAGGAGGACCTCAACCCCGAACTGGCCACCGAGGAGAGCGGCGAACGCGGTAGGCTCTTCGTCAAGGTGACCGGAGTCAAGGACCTAGACCTTCCCATTCCGAGAAGTAAGTATCACTCCCTCGAACCGTGGACACGACACTAACTTTTGCCAGATGAGCGGACCTGGTTCAGCCTGACGCTCGACAACGGTGTTCACTGCGTTACGACGGCCTGGCTGGAACTCGCGCGCAATGCACCCATCGGTCAAGAGTTTGAGCTCGTGGTTCCCAACGACCTCGAGTTTCAGCTCACCCTCAACGTCAAGCTGGAGAAGCCTCTGCCGAAGAAGGTCGTCGTGCAGTCACCCACCAAGGCCGTCAAGCCCAAGACGTCTACCTTTAGCAGGGTGTTCGCGTCACCCAAGAAGCGCAAGGAGATGGAGCTTCGCGCTCGCGAGGAGGAGGAGCGCGTGGCGGCGCAGCAGCGCGAGGCCCAGGCGAGACAGATGAAGGTCGCCCCCACTGCCTGGGACCTTCTGTCGCCCCTTGCTGCAGAGGACGGCAGCTTCGCCCGCTCGTACGTCTGCCTCAAGGAGCACGAGTCTCGATGCTACGGCCGCCCGTACGTCGTGGACGTCGCCTGCTTCAACGAGTGGGCCACAGAGGAGGCTGCCTTCGCCTCCAGCGTCAAGAGCAAGCGTGGCAACACCGCCGTTGTCCGCCGTGCTCCTTACAAGATCGGAAAGCTCGAGCTCCAGCTCCTGTTCGTTCCCCGTCCCAAGGGCGCGACCGAGGATGATATGCCCAAGAGCATGAACTCGTGCATTCGCGAGCTCAAGGCTGCCGAGGAGCGTCTCGCCAAGAACTGGGAGGGTCATTTGAGCCAGCAGGGTGGCGATTGCCCGGTAAGTACTTTGATCATACTTTGATCTCCGCGTCTCTCTTCGTCCAGTGTGCTAACGTCGTGACAGTACTGGCGTCGGCGATACTTCAAGCTGGTTGGCACCAAGCTGACCGCCTACCACGAGGCCACCCGCCAGCCCCGTGCCACCATCAACCTGGCTAACGCCAAGCGCCTCATCGACGACCGGCGTGCCCTCACGGAGAAGGAGACCACGGGCAAGAACGGACGACGCCGTAGGTCTGCCTTCGCCGAAGAGGAAGAGGGCTACATGTTCGTCGAGGAGGGCTTCCGCATCCGCTTCAACAACGGAGAGATTATCGACTTCTACGCCGACACGGCGGAGGACAAGGAAGGCTGGATGGAGGCGCTCACCGACGTCGTCGGCCGCGACGGCGGCTCGGATGACGACAGCACAGGCCCGCGCAAGTCGGGCAAGTGGTGCGACCTCATCCTCAAGAGAGAGGAGGCGCTGCGACGCCGGGCAGAGGGCCGGCGGGTGCACTCGCGGACCAAGAGCACTTTCAACTAACGGCGATACCCCCTTTTTCCTTTCTCGATGATTTTAGCACGACCGGCACGAAATGGGAGCACGAAGAAACGGGAGACACGGCATGATGTTTGATTCTCTTGGGCCAGGTGTTCGTGATCGGACGATCATGTGTCTTCGTCCGCTCTTACCAAAAAAAAGCACCCTGGTGCGTGTCTGTCTGCCTCTAGCGTCCTCGACCCAATGTTTAATAATATGGTAGGGCCGGCGTTTGGGCATGGTTTTGATGGCAAGCAAGCAAGCAAGCAAAGGGGTCTGAGATTGAGCAGTTGTTGTTTAGATTCTTTTTTTGCAGTCTCTGGAAGCATCATTCTGGAGTCGGTAGCCTCGTTGGCTGTACCTATCATGTAGTACTAAAATGGGAGGCAATTATCCTTGACTTGACGTAGTTTTGCGAACTTTGATGTGAAGAAATGATTTGAAAAAAAAAAAAAAAAGAAGGGGGATACTGGAAAACTCTACTTTACGAATGACACGTTTTGCAAATGTTTATTTGGCTTTGGAAAGAACAAAAAACCGCCGCCGTCGTTGGTGGCGCTCACCTCGGTGAGGAATATACCAGTATCACGTGCAGCAGCTGAGTGCAGCAGTCGACGGCTGATGTGCATAAACTTGGACGGACCCCTGCTCCGTCATGTCGCTGATGGTGGAGGGGAGCCACGGGGCGCAGCTGGCTGGGGGAGTTTCAACAAGGTATCCATCATGCTGTAAATTGAGCAGCTAATAACAGCAAATAGACGCCTCCAGGGCTGTAGAGGAGTGGGTACGTACCCATCAGAGCAATGGAAATGATGCTCCAGCGCAGCCGCAACGGTGGGAGGTACCCAGCAAGGTACCGACGGGACCAGCAGCTGCAGCCATCTTGCCGCTGGGTTCGTCACTTTCGGGGGAGGTGGAGGACTTGGAGGACCCGCCAACACCAGCTCGCTCTGAGCTCTCCATTAATTATATCGAATCCTCCCCTTTTGGATCACCAACATCCGGTCGCAAGGTTGCGTAGCCTCTAACTACCTCAACAGCATTGATTATCGCCAGCATCTTGGCTTCGCTCTTCTCCTTCCGACACACCTCAGGTTTATTCCCCCACCAAACACCTCACATCATTACCTATGGCGGGCCGCTTTGTGCGAGCGTCGAAATATCGTGGGTCTCTCTCCTGTCGCGTTGCGTTGCGCTGCGCTCGCGAGCTGAGCTGACTGCTGACGCTTCAACTTCTTGCCTCCGTCTAGGACACGTCTTTGGCAAGCCGACCCGCAAGGAGTTCTGCTACGATAACCTTCACATCAGCCGAAATGCTTGGGATACCAACTTGGTGAAGGTAAGGGGTTCAGCTCTTTTTTTTTTTTTTTCTCCCCCTACTCCTTCCTTCTTCTCGGGGCCCGAGACAACAACAGGTCCGAACGAAGCTGACCCAACAACCCTCTCTGTGCTAGGCCAACCCCGAATACCTCTCGGTCAATTGGGAAGCTGGCGGCGGTGGTGCCTTCGCCGTCATCCCTCTCGGCGAGAAGGGCAAGCTCCCCGACCAGATCCCGCTGTTTCGAGGCCATACCGCTACCGTCTTGGATACCGACTGGTACGCCGATCCCACCACGACCGCCCTGGCCCCCCTTACCTGCCCACAACCACGCGCGCGCGCGCACGCGACATGCTGACCGCCCACGTTCTAGGAACCCGTTCAACGACCGCATCATCGCGTCCGGCTCTGAGGATGGAAAGGTCTTCATCTGGCAGGTCCCCGAGAACTTCACCCTCTACACCGATGCCGAGGAGCCCGCCGACGTCTCCCCCGTAGGCCGGCTCGCCGGCCACTCGAGGTGCGCCCCCATACCAAGAATCCGTCTCACCCCGCCGCAGCTGCTGACTACCAGACGTACAGAAAGGTCGGCCAGGTCCTCTTCAACCCCGCCGCCGAGAACATCCTCGCGTCCGCGTCGGGCGACTTCACGATCAAGCTCTGGGACATTGGCAGCGGCTCCCCGACCCACACCCTCAAACACAACGACATCGTGCAGAGCCTCTCGTGGAACGCCAGCGGCTCGCTGCTGGTGACCACGTCCCGCGACAAGAAGATCCGCGTGTGGGACGTCCGCGCCGAGAGACCCGTCCACGAGGCCCCCGGCCACCCTGGCGCCAAGAACAGCAGAGCCGTGTGGATGGGCGAGCACAACCGCTTCGCCACGGCCGGCTTCTCGAGAATGAGCGAGCGTCAGATCGCGCTGTGGGAGCCCGGTCGCAACGAGCCCATTGGCGGCTTCACCATGCTGGACTCCATCTCTGGTGTCTGCATGCCCTTCTGGGGTCAGTATACGTAGTGGTGGTGCTGGAAGCGGCAGGGTGCTGACTGTTTACAGATGAGGGATCCAACTGTTTGTACCTGGCTGGAAAGGGGTGAGTTCTGCGCAGTCTCCTGGGTGCTCATTGTTATGCTAACGCGCTGCAGCGACGGCAACATCCGTTACTTTGAGTATGAGAACGACAAGTTTGAGTTCCTGAGCGAGTACAAGTCTGCGGAGCCCCAAAGAGGCATTGCCTTTGTCCCCAGACGTGGCATCAACGTGGGTAGCACGGCCAGCAAACGGCGTTGAACAATGGCTAACACCACATAGGTTCACGAGAATGAGGTCATGCGCGCATACAAGACGGTCAACGACAGCTACATCGAGCCCATCTCCTTTACTGTCCCCCGCAGAGCCGAGACCTTCCAGTCCGACATCTTCCCCCCGGCCACTGGTCTGAAGCCAGCTGTCAGCGCCAAGGAGTGGCTCGAGGGCAAGGACGGCATCCCCAACAAGATCGACCTCGAGAGCGTGTACGAGGGTACTGCCCCGAAGGAGATTTCCTCCGACTACAAGCCTCCCGTCATCGCCTCCGCGCCCGCGCCTGCTCCTGCACCTGCCGCCAAACCCGCGCCCAAGCCTACTCCCGCACCCGAGCCCGCGCCCGTGTCGCGTTCCCCGCCGCCCTCGATGAAGGACCAGCAAGCCTCCATGGCCAACATGGCCTCCAAGTTCAAGGACGACGAGCCCGCCGAGGAGGAGGACGTCGACGACAACTCCAGCTTCGAGGAGGTGCAAAGACCAGCCCAGCGCGCCGCCGCGCCTGCCGCCGCCCCCGCCCGCGTCGAGCCTGCCCGCATTCCCTCTCCCATCAAGGCCTCCTCCCCCGCCCTCAAGTCTCCCACTACCACCACCTCGCAACCCTCTCCCGTCAAGCAGGCCCCGTCTCCCGGCTCGTCTAGCCACATCGAGTCCTCTCTCGACCAGATCCGCCAGATGCTGGAGCAGCAGACCAAGCTCATCAACAAGCAGAACGACAAGATCAGCCAGCTGTCGGCCGAGGTCGAGGGCCTGAAGCGCAAGGTCAACGCCGGCGGCTCCCAGGACCAGAGCGAGAGGATCAGACAGCTGGAGCTGGAGCTCGAGGCCGCGCGTTCTTAAAGCATTTCGAGAAAATTACAGAAGTGTTTGTGTGTGATTGGCAGGAGTATTAGGGGAGTGTGATACGTGAGCATCGGGAAGCGATGTGACGTAAAATCGGTGGCAGTGGGGGTTTTCCGGGATGGATAGCAAGCAGTGTTTATCATCATCAAAGCTGTATAGTCGATGTTTTAATTTTTTTTCTTCCCGCCGATTCTTGGTTGGATTCTGTTTTCCCTCGGGTGAGACCTATGGTAATGGTCGGACGCGTAGCACGGCGCGTTGCTTCGCACCACGTAAGAGGATTGCTTGGGTTACCTACGCGTCTTCCACTCAACTCATCGTTAGTTTTTTTTTTTTTTTTCTCTGGCTTCGTTTCATCCTAGTATACAACGACACCCCCAAAAGTCATTGGACGTGAGCTTTCCAGCGCTGAGGCGTGGGACGCGCGGCATAGCAGGGACGATTTCTTGGGATTGGTTCACGCAGTATCCTGAATTTCTGGAATAAGAGAATTTAACTGGCTCTCGTTCTCCGTCTCATGTCACGATGTGCTTGTGCATTCGCTGCGTCTGGTTTGGATGCGCGTAGTGACAAGTAGCTAGCCAGTGACAGTCATCGCGCCTACGTACCTGGATCCCACCAAGGCTGAGAGCGAGAGCGGGCTTACCCCCACCACCAATGCGCCCCGACCAGTAAGAGCAGAGGACGGCGGGACCTGGGTTGGCTCGAGCCCGCGAGGCTGGACGCTGACCCGCTAAAATTTCTAGCGACCGACAGTTCTGAAGGTTCAGTGCTTCGCAACACCCAGTTTGCGCAGCGTAACGAACCATTGCAACCCGACCACCACCACCACCGCTTTTACTGCTACAAGACACCAAACGAAAGAAATGGCATCAATCCTCGGAAAGCGCAAGGCGCGCACCGGCTCGAGCGCGGCGAAGAAGAGCAAAACCGCCCCGTCGGAGGCGAAAGTGGTGAAGAAGAGCAAGATCGTCGAGGAGGAAGAACAACAAGAGAAGAAGGACGAAGAGGAGGAGGTCCTCGACCCGCAGGAGATTTTCAGAAGACACTTTGAAGCTTCGTTCGCGCCGCTGCCCGACGCTGCGAAGAAGGGCAAGGACAAGAAGAAGAGCAAAAGCAAGAAGAGCAAGGTCGCGGTCGAGGAGAGCAGCGACGAAGACGAAGAGGATCTCGACGAGGATGTCGGTGCGGACGACGAGGACGCTGGCGAGGGGGAGGAATGGGACGGTCTGTCCGAAGACGGTGCGTTTCTCTCTTACTGAACTTTCCCCTCAGGAAGAGAGTGCTAACATCACGGAAACAGACTCTGAACAAGAAGACTACCACGAAACCCCCGTCGTCGAGGTGGTGGACCACAGCAGCACGAAGCCCCTCCCCGTCGCGAGCATGAGCAAACGCGAGCTCAAAGCCTTCATGGTCCGTTTCCCTACTTCCCTTCTTTCATCAAACCAGTACATACACAAACTAACATCCCACCCAAGTCCTCGAAACCCCCCTCCCAAACAGACCCCAAACCCATAATCCCCACGACCGACGCCCCCGCAGAAGACGAGGACGACAAGTCCAACCTGGCAAACGACCTAGCCCTCCAGCGCCTCCTCTCCGAGTCCCACCTCCTCTCCCGGCACGCCTCCTCCCCGTTCTCCAACCCGCAAGCCGCGAGGGCGACGAAATCCTTCGCAGAGGGGAAGCTGCGCCAGCGCCAGGTCGACCTGCGAGCCCAGGCCCTCGCGCCCGGCGTGACCTCGCTCTTCAAACAAGAAAAGATGCCGATGGCGTTCCGGAAGGGCATGAACGCCAAGGCCGCGGGCAGGGAGAGCAAGAGGCGCGCGCAGGCGAGGGAGAACGGCATCGTGCTGGAGCGCGAGGCGCCCAAGAAGGCGAAGCGGTCCAGGGCCGAGAGGAGCGTCGACGGGCCGTCGGTGGGGAGGATGAGGGGCGCTCAGTTGACGCTGAGCGAGAGGGATATTCGGAGCATCGAGGGGAGTGGAGGCGGCATGAGAGGCGGACGGGGTGGTGGCAGAGGTGGCAGGCGGTAATGATGCATACATGATAGGCGTTCAAAAGTTACCTCTATTAATTCACGATCTTGACACACTACTACCAACGATGTCTGCCGGGTTCACTTTTCAGATCGATGGGCAGCATGACCAGGTCGGGAACACATCACAGCCACAGAAAATTCATTGAGTCACTTCAGAACATATCACAGCCAGACAATTCATCAAGTCACTGCACGATTCAATTGATCAACATATATCAGCATTCAAACCTCTGTTCGTGACATGCTGCCCGGGACTGTGAGTCGCCGGCACAGTTCTCTCCCTTAACCCTGGTATCATCTGGCCATACAGGCAAGTTTGCTTCTTCTCAACCATGCTTCTCCAGCACCAAAGAAAAGAAACAAACTATATATACATGTGCGAGTCGTTTCTCTTCTTCGCATCGCGACCCTAAGCTCATGCATGAATAAAACTCTCCCTTTCCCATGGGTACAACAACACGACGCGCCTCGAGATCTTCCCAGTCTCTCGGCGCGTGTCTATGTGTGCGCGGGTTTCCTTTTTGGTTTTGTCTTGGGCCAAACGGCCAGACTGATGCTGAACACGCGGAAAAGCAACACGGAAAAACGGAGGAAAATATTGCCCGGTGCCAAAGGAGCAGATGTCCAGTCGCTAACGCGTGCCGAAAAGAAATCCATGATTGGATCAAGAAGAAAAGAAATTCAAGTCCCAGACCCTTTGCCGAACCGTGGTCATTGCCATGCCGCCCCTCTCTAAAGAACACCGTGTCGAAGGAAACGTAACTCCAGTCGTAATGAGAGCCAAAGCTCGTAACGTGCCGTCTCACATAATGGCGCTCGCGTTGACTGCCGGTTGGCTGATGGTCATCGGCATGCTGAGCGTCTGCAGGCTGTTGAACGTCGACGTCGGCACCATGCCAGCGGAGGTGGGCGTCGACGAGCTGTTGGCGACGCCGTTCATGGATGCCGTGACGTAGGCGTTCTCGGAGCTGGGGGAGGCCTCCTCGAGGGAACCGAGCTGGTCCTCGCCCGAGTACTCTTCCTCCTCCTCACCCGAGTAGTTGAGCGCAGCCTCGCCGTTCTCACCACGGTCATGAGTACGCTTGTGTCTGTGAGAGCATTCAAGTCAGTCCGTGTTGCACGACAGCAGGTCCCGTCCCCAAAGTTGATGGCAGCGTAGTGATGATGGCGGCGGTGTGGTGTTGTGTCGCGGCGGTTTGGACGTTGGTTTTGATCGCTGGGGAGGGAGGGGTTTTTCGCTCCGCACACACTAATACTACTACATCTTCTTCTGACAAAGGAAATGACAAAGGAAATGATATCAAGGAAAGATGGGGCATACTGTGCTAGGTTGTCTGATCTGGAGAATGCCTTGCTACAATAAGGGCAGATGTAGGGTCTTTCTTGTGTATGTGTTCTCACGTGTCTGGAGGTTAAGGTTAGATTTCAGGCAGGTCGTTTGTTGAGTTGACGACATATGAAAAATAAGATCTGGTTCTTACCGCTTGAGGTGCTCGAGACGCTTGAAGAGGCGGCCACACGTGGGGATGGGGCAGGAGTGGGACTTTTGGGGGTAGGGTCCAATTTCCATGACGGTTGCTGAGCGGGCTCTGCGAACGACGCCGTTGGGGCCCGGCATGCCGGGTCGCGGGGCGCCGTTCATAGAGCCATCGCCCGTCAAGTCATCATTGGTGAGGTGGGAGTAGTCTTGCTGCTGCAGGGACATGGGGTTGAGAGCTGGGCTGCCCTCGACAGTGGACAGCGGAGTGCCGTGCCGGGACATGTCCAACATCTCCTTGTGCTGCTGGCTTACCATGGACATGGCGGAGCTGCTGTAGGCGAGGCCGGGCGGGGAGTTGTCCGCAGACTCGTCGCCCTCAGCGACAGGGCCGACGGATGCAGAGACCGACCGCCGGAGATCCGAGGGTCTGTGCTGATGCTGGTGGTGGTGCTGCTGCTGCTGCGCGGCAGCCTGCGCCTGAGCCTGGGCGGTCGCAGCGGCAATTGCCGACATTGACGGCGGGATGGACGAACGCCGCCTCCTCTGCTTGTAGGTCGGGGATCCCTCAATCACCGAGTAGACGTTGTTGGTGCCGTAGGCTCTCGAGAACTGGGGACCGGCGAGGTTGGAGGGGGGGAGTTGAATCATGCCGTTGAGGCCGTTGACGTTGCCGCCCATGTGGTCGGGGATGGCCGTGTACAGGCCAGTCTCCTCGTTGGCGATGTAGGCGGGCTCGGCAGCCATGCCGAGGGCCTGCTGGGGCGGGGTAATGGGCTCGAACGAGATTCCGCGGTTGCTGTAGTCCTCGTACTGGGAGGAGACGAAAGACGGGGCGGGAGAGTACTCGAGGCCGTAGGCGGGCATCGAGGCGTGCCTCTGGTGGCCCTGGGTGATGGGGACGCCGTTCTGGGTGTACTGGACACGGCTGTAGTCGGGCTCACGCTTGACCATCTGCTGCGGGGGCATCTGCTGGTGGTGCATGCCCATCGCTCCGTAGGGCACCATCGCGTCCATCCCGTCCGCCATGGGGGCGACGGACTGGGGGATCATCTGCGGGGGCGGCATTGAGTCCATGGCTCTCATGACGGGAGAAGTGGACTGGGACTGGGAGAAAGTCACCTGCTGGGCGCTGAAAGAAGAAGAGTTGGCCTGCTGGGCCTTGGTGAGCTGCTCGTACAGCGACTGAGACGAGTCGTACTGGAACGACAGAGCGGGCTCGCTGACGGCGACAGTGGTGGCTTCCTGACCCATCTTCTCTCGCTTCAGGTCGCGCTCCAGAGCGTCGAGGAAGAGCCTGTCGTGGGGCACGCTGTACCAGTAAAAGACCTTCTGCTTCTTTTGCGTTCGAATGCAGTTGTTCTTGTAGAGGAAGTCGAGAAAGGGGCTCTTGGGCTCCTCCAACGACGCGTCAGTTCCCGACTTCAGATTCCTCAGGTCGGAGAAGATGCCCTCCTCGAACTTCTTGGAGTTCTTCACCGGGCGGCCAAAGGCCTGGAATCTGAAGGACAGACACCTGACGATGTCAGTGCCGGAGATGTGGAAGAGGTTGTTCCATAGCACGCAGGACACGTATTCGCCCGTGGGGAGGAGGAATCTGCGGATGTACTGGTCGGGTTGCCAGTCGACGGGGGCAGAGATGAGAAAGTACTTCACTGGGAGGGGGGTCAGTCGAAAGGATCCGGCTCGCCGGTGGTCCGCGACTTACGGTTGTCAACCTGCTGCAGGGCGACCTGAGCATCGTGGGGGAGTGCTTGCTGGGCCTCGGTGCTCAGCATGAAGGTCTCTGGTTTTTGGGGGGCCATGCCCGCGGCGGCATGTTGTGAGTACATCCTGGCGGTGATTTAGGATGTGTGAGTGAAGATGTTGACGACGAGTGTCGGTCGCGTCTGACCGGATCTAGAGCGGGGTCGCGCGAGATTTGATCGGCTCGAGATGGTGATGATGGACTGTCAAAGGAAATTTGGTGATTTTCTGATGCGAGGTTCGCAGAAACAATGTCAGGCGCTGCCGTGAGATGTTCGAGGCTTTTTGATGGTTTTGTTGTTTAGAGAGACGTAAATCGAGTCCAGCCCGGAGGAAATAACTTTTTGTTGTTGATAGCACACTGCTAACCAACACGACCCAAACTCGACCTCAAGCGAATGATGGGAGAGCGGAGTTTTTCGACACAAGCGATGACCGTCAAGGCTGCTGCGTTGTCGGTGTCGAGTGAATGGTTGGGGGGGGGTTTGCGCGATTGGGCTCTGGTTGGGTATCGGCCTCGGGTCTCGTAGTGGAAACACAGGGTCGAATGAATTAGGAGCGTCGTCGAAGGTAACGAACAGGTGCGTCAATGGCAAAACAAAAATAGTATAAAGCTCGACGAAGGACCCCGCAGGAGCTGGACAGGCGACTAGACAGGCGTGTGGATTGCTGGCGCGGATCGATTCGCGATGATGGACAAGCGTGCGACAGGCAGTGTCTGATGTGTCGAAGGGAGGGATGATGTGCCTCGGGGGTGGTCAGTCCTGATGAGATGGGAAGGGGGTGGGAGGTATGTGCGGCTCCGACGAGGAGAAGGGGAAGAAGGGGGAGGGAAGTGGAGAGAGAATAAAAAAGAGAGATGGGAAGAAAAGAAGAGTCTTGTAAGAAGAGATATCAGAAGAATTTGGGAATGGGAGGACGGTCTGGGGGTTTAATGATTTTGGACGGGGTGAGGAAGGGAGGAAGGGGGGAGAATAGGTCGAAGCGTGTGTGCGCGGTGTGCGTGGGAGAGCGAGGGTGATAGCGTGAGTGAGTGAGTGAGTGAGAGGCAGGAGTGAGAGTGAGAGGAGAGGAGTGAGGACAGCGGCAGCGGCAACGGAGAAGCAAGTGAACCACAGGACAGGGCAGGACGTACTATGTACGGGAGGAGTATGGGTCGCAGCGCGTGGGCGTGGGACCTGGGCGTGGTGGTAGGACGCAAGACCAGGTGGTGGCAGCGGATGGGGGCACAGAGGCTTGTGGTTGACTTGACTGACTGACTGATGACCAGGGGGGCGGAGAGAAGGAGAAGGTGAGGGTGAGGGCGAGCGACGGCACGCACCGGGGGGGAGGGTGTTTAAGGAGGAAGAAAGGGGGGGGGTGTGGATTGGATTGTGTAGGCTTGTTGTGTGGTGGTGGGTGGTGGAAGACGGATACATGGTACTGGGCGACGCCATTGAGGAGGAAGGCGGCGAGGAGGAGATGGAGGGAAGTACCAACGCAAGGTACCGCAACTGGACCAGGCCAGGGAAGGACTGGACCTGGACTGGACTGGGACTGGCGGGATAGCGCACCCAGGCCAGGTTCGGGTAAGGAGGCCTTTGGTACGAAAGTAGTGGACAGTGGTCCAGTGGGCTGCGGACGACAGCCTGTAGCGCGAGTGGCAGACGAGTGGGCTAGCAGCTTTTTGGTGGTGGGATGGAGATGGAGACGGCGACTGGGGCCGGGACCTGATTGGGACACTGGAGGTGGGAACCAAGGGGATTGGGCGGGACAGGGGCGTGTGGAGAAGGTAGTGGACGGGACTGGGACTGTGGAGGAAGGAGACACTGGACAGAGAGAGAGAAAGAGAGACGGGCTACAAGCTAGGTAGGTGCTGGTGCTGATGCTGGCAGGTACTACTGAAGTCGTTGTTGTTACTGGTGCTGGCCGGTCCAGGTCTGGGCCTGGTACGGAGGCATTAGAGGAAAGAGTAGTATCTTCCCAAGGAACTTTGGTTAATCGGTACTTTGGGGAATACTGTAGACTGTAGAATGAACGCGACGGGCAGGCACACAGCGCGCCCGCGCACACACACGCAATTGCAGGACGAGGAAGAGAGACATTTGGCAAGGGGAATCCGAAGACATTGCGCTGTTCTGCATCGTTTTGCTGCCCTGCAGCGCCTTGCATGCCTCGTGCCTTTCACGGTACCCGGCGGACCGTCATGTCATGTTGTTGATGCGGTTGAATCGCCAACAGGGGATTGTGTGGTGAACAATGGGCAACGATCCGTGGCCCGTGGCCGGTGGCCCACGGTCAATCATCAGTGGCCTCTGGTCCATCGCCCATGGTCGAGAGACGGACGCTCATCCGGAGCCTGCCGTATTGTCGCCTCTCAGTCGGTGATTAGATACGTTATATCAGCAGTGACATATACCCATAGCCGGTCCAATCCATCCAACCCAGCCCAACGCATAGGGTAATAATCAAGCTTCGATATAGCGCATCTTTCCCCCAAGCAGAACGCATTCCCGCGCAGGCGAGATCAGCTCTAGGGCTCCGAGCTCGCGTGTCGATGCCGCGAGATGAGAAATGCGAACGAGCTTGACCACGGATGTGGATACTGAGCGAGCATGACGGTGGATTGTTGGGTTGTGGATTGAGTCTGGTGTCTCTGCTCGCCGTCTGAGTCTCTTCTCAGTCTCTCTCCAAGGCAGGGCACGGGGTGTGGGCACACTGAGAGTCAGCCACGGGCTGTGGTGGTACCTTACACCCAGCGCTGCCAGCAAAAACTGATGGTGCTACAGGTACCATTCCGCGGGTTCGTGTACGAAATGAGTACCTCGTGGCTAGCATGAAAGTAGGAAGGAGCTGTCCTGTGCCTGGCCTGGCCCTGTTCCTGTGTTCCTGCTGTTCCTGTTCCTGTTCTAGGAGGGGAAGTCGAAGACGACAACTGGGAAGGAAAAAAAAGGGTGCGGAAGTACCGACCGGGGGTCCAGGGTCGCAATTGTGGATCGCCGATTGGCCGGACATGGAACTAGCCTGCTCCACTTCCCTGGTCACTTCTTTTCTTTCTTTCTTTCGACTTTCTGATTCCGCTCAGTGCTCACTTGCACCCCTGGTTCAACAGATGGAAAGGGAAGAGCGAGAGAGAAAAAGGTTCAGGGGCCGCAAGTACCTACCTTCACTGCATTTTCCAATTCTTCAGAGTACCGAAGCAAGGTACCCAGTATTTCTCCTCATGGGCGATGCCCCTTCCCCTCCCATCCGCGCGCACGGGGCAGCTGGGCGAGAAGAGCGTACCAAAGAAAAGGGAAGGAACCGGACGGCGGTACGGGGTACCTCTGTCGACATCCGGACTCAGCGGAAGAGACAAGTACCCCCTTGGTCTTGGCCCTTTCTGCACTAAGATCCGGGATTGAGTTGACTTGTGGCATGGATATCGCATTGCCATTGTGTGCGCTTGCTTGCTTGCTTGCCTGCTTGCCTGCTTACCTACTACTATTGCAGCGGGCGGGCGCGGGCTGTGTTCAGTCAGTTCAGTCAGTTCAGTCAGTCTTCCCCACTGAAAGTGAACGAGAGAGCAATGCTACTGCCGCATAGAAGCACAGCAGAAGCAGAAGCACCCGCAAGACCTCAGAGACCACCAGTGCGGCAATGCAGCAAAGCGAAGGAGTCCCGCCGTCGTCGTCGTTGGCGTCGTCCTCCCGCTCAGTCGTTCGACCATCTACACCAATGGGCAAGCCCGTCAAGACAAGGTCTCTCTCGCGTGCGCGCCACACGCAAGTCAAGACAAGCAGCCCAGGTCAGCGGCGGTCCCTGCGCTGCGCTGCCCGTTACCGTTGCCGTTCCCTCCTTGCCTCCTCCCCCTCGACATGCGCGTACCCACCATGGGCATGGCCGTGGCCTTCGCATGTCATTGTCATTGTCATTGTCATTGTTGCTGTCGCTGTCGCTGTCAACCTTGCCTCCGTCCCGTCAGGTCAGGGCTCTTCCCTCTGGACGCCGGCATCCACCACCGGCGCACACGCACACCAACAACAACCCGACGCGGTGCGGGTAAAGTGGTCCAATGGCTCGTTCTGGACGTTCTACGGCACTGAAGCCTGGTCCCTGATCCTTTTGAGAAAACTGGATCTCAGGGGCGAGAGGGAAAAGAGGAAAAAAAAGAAGGAAAAAAAAAGAACGAGCATTTCTGCTTCGCATTCTCTCTATTCCGCTCTCGTGAGATACTTGCTGACTTCCCAAGTCAACTAACGGTTGAAGGAACAGACAGACGGCTCCTTCACTGCCAGGCTGCCATCTCCACCACTTCCTCGGGATTAATATGCGCTTCCTTAGGGCCCCGAGATGTCTAGCAGCAGATCCCCTCCATCGGGGCCCCGTTTTCCCACCACCACCCCTCTTTGGACCTTGGTGCGCGACGGCCTGGCCTTGGGGCGGCCCCCTCCATCTTCCCATCTCCTCCCGTCGTCCATCGCGGCGCATCGCCCGCGGACGGTGCTGCTCACAAGGTTAAAACGGCGCCAGACCTAATCTCGATAGTCCAGGGGGATCTCATTTCCACCCCGTAGCATTGCGCCCATCATCGAAGAATTTTAGCGGAGACGCGTGCCAATACGCAGTAACTTTTTGCAAGTGCCAGAGTCAACGGGGCAGAGGAATCGAAATCAACAAATCTACGAAATCTCGTGCTAATCGGGACTTTGAACCTAGGCCTTTCCTGACCGGCCGGCCCTATTGGAGGGGTGAGGGAGGGCGTGTCGATAAGATGATTACTTTCCTCTCCTCTTGATTTTGATTTATTTTTTTCACTGGTTTGCCCCAGTAGACCACTCGCTCGCTTTCTCTCGGACGCACACACGCTGCGCGGAAAATGGTATAAGCATGGATACCGCGAGTAGGGGGTGTGCTGGGGATTCCATGGCACGGAACAGAGGAAAACTGGGGATAAGCAGCAGGGGGGAAGCCTTTGGGGGGAGGTTGGGCTCGTGGGCATTTTCATTCCCCCGTGTTGAGATGATCTTTTTCCCTTTTTGTGGGAGGCAGACCGGCGTCATGCACTTCCCTCTCGTCGGCGTCTTGACTTTTTTCCTCGACTGCTTGGCGTAACGTCTTTTGTGGTGTACATAGTAGTCATCTACGAAGCAGGCCAGATGTTGCTTGATTTGTCTGTTGTGATCCCGTTGAAGAAGTTTGGCTAGGGAAAGTGGGTGGGAGAGCGTCTGTCTGGCGGTTGATGAGACGTGCCCTTTTTTTTCTTTCCCACCTTCAGGCTTCTGGTCGCCAGTCTCAGGGCGTTGATTGGGTCCCTTGCTCGGGACCGTGGGGAGCAGCAGCAGAGTGGTGGCTTGAATCGCTGGTTCATGCCCGGGCGCCGGGATGGTGCGAGTAACGACAACTCGTCTAACTGTGGGCGACGATAAACCCACCTGGTCTTCGTTGATGGCCCATGGGTGGTTTATTTTGGAAAGGGAAAAAAGAGAGAGAAGAACGGTCCTTTCGCGCCCCGCTCATGCTCTGCTATTGACAAGGTCCCCGCGAGAAAAGGCATTAGAACCAACTGCTGGACTATAGCACGCGCGCAGGCAACGTGGGTGGTATCTATCGTATGAGCGGCGATAGGCCGCGGAGGGTATGGTTGCATTCTGACCCTCGTGGACTGTTCTTCAGCTTTCTGGCTCGTCCCACGCGAGAGGTAACCATCTTCCCGACGGAAAGGGAATCACCGGCAACGGACCACCCCGCCCATGTTCCTCAAGAGTCAAAGAGTTGAGTCCAAAAAGAGATGCTCACGATAAGACAGAACAGCACGCGGGGCTGTGGTTCGCGTTGTTATCTCTCTAGGCTCTTCCTGGCCGTTCGCGCGCTTCGCCCCCCTGCGTGCGTTCGTGTTTGTTTGTTCCCGTGGCGTCTTGTTTAATAATTTCTGCCCCCTTCCTCCGATGACAGACCGTTGGAAACGGAACCAACGGGTCGGTGAAAATGGGCGGCAGATGCAGGGCGCCCCGAAGAGGAAATCTGATTAGTGGGCACTTGTTCCCTTTTTGCGCGCTCACACCGGAGAGAGGACGGAGAGTTGTCCATGATCGCGAAATGTTGTTGGACCTTCCAGGGATGGCCATCTCAATCCAAGGGCATTGTCAGAAACTCTGAAAGTTCTGACCAGAAAAAAAAACAATTGGACCAGAGCAAAGAGGATCATACGACAGCATCGGGATTTGACATGTCCAGTCACCTGGCACAGCCAACAACCAAACAACAAAAACATGGTTTTTTTCTTTTGTCCTGTTTTCCTAGTGGCCGCGGCAGAGCAAGTCATCGCATCTCATGAACTCTCCCATTGTCTTCCGCGAACCGGAGCAGGCCCAGCCCTTGCGGCCGGGGTTGTGTGTGTGTCTGTGTTGGTGGTGGGTGGACATGCGGCCGCGCCGGCCGGCCTTCTCTACCTTTTCCCAGATGGCCTTTGCAGAACGAGATCCGGAACGGTGATCTATCAATAATCCTATTTTCCCTGGTCACATACATTTTTTTACTTCCGGACTTGCATTTCGGAGACCTCTTTGTACCCCCGGCCGGCAATACGACCTATGACCACATGAACTTTTTTGTTTTCAATCTTGATCCCCTAGTAAGCGAGAATAGTTGGGAAACAAAACAATCAGGGTGTACTAGGGGGGGAACGGCATTCGACTACGGAGTCTCGGAGCAAACGATCGGAAGAGGTAATTGAGAAGAAAAGAAGGTTTCCTTGGGCCCCCGGAAAGGAGGCAGGCCCTGCTAGAGAGAGAAAAAACGGCAGTGCATCATCGCATCTCAACCCCTATCGGACATTCGGGTGTAGCGTGACATCAGCAAAAAAAGCGAGAAAGGAGATTTTTTTGCCAATAATCTCCACATGTCGCAATGTCGCTTCCACGCTTTCTTTGCGCTTTTCGGGAAAGAAACCTATGCAATGGGACGGATTACGAAAAAGGCGGGACGCCGTTGCTGCAATAGGTGACGCACCGCTGCCCTTAAGTCGTTAAGATTGCTCTCTCCATCTTGTCGTCGCGTTCTCGTCTTGTCTTCTCTTGTGCTCGGCAGGCAGGTTGCAGAGACCGACTACGAACATACGCCGACGACCCGGGCTCGCTGAATGATGTCCGAGCACACATAACTACTTGATGGTTTGATGAGACAAGACCGTCGACGGAGCTAAGCTGGAAGACAGATTGCTCGGACGAAATTTGAAGGAAAAAGGGGTTGCTGCTGCAGCGTCCAGATGGAAACTCCATCGCGACCGAGAAGTCGCAACGCCCGACTTACCAGAACGAGAGCCGTCTTCGTCCAGTGTCAGTGTCAGTCACAGTTGGTTCAGCGGGCAGTGCGTGCCTGCCGTCGACAGAAACAAGAGGCCCGTGCCATACCCTCCTCCACACATCCTACTGCGATCTTTCTTCTCTACCACCGTGTTGGAGGAGAGAAGAGAAAGACATGTGCGGGATGGCTTCCTTTCTCGACAAGCGTCGAATTCTTGCATTTCCCGTTTTTCCCGTTTCGCGAAACAAAGGGTTGCTCTCTCGCTGAATTTGGCTTGACGATCCTCTCTCTAACTCGTGTTCGGCCCCATCCTTCCACTCCCCTGAAAGGAACGCAGGAGAAGAAGGGCAGGAGTAGCTTCCGATACGACGTCGTTGGGCCGCTCGTCAGCTGAGCAGCGAATGCAGCAGGTCCGAGGCCCCCTCCTCCCCTCCCCTTGACGATGGTCGTCGGCGACGGTGACTGTAGACGCCGATCAGCCGGGTTGGGGATGGGAGGATCCAGTGCTACGGTGCAGTGTCAGGCAGCCCGGCTGACAGGTGTCCGCTCAGACTTTCGACCGCGTCTCTTTCTCAAGTCTCTAGTTCGTGTGCCTCTCCAAGTTTGAACCAACCGCAGTTGCCGTTGGAAATGAGCAAACCAAGCCGTTGACATGTCTGTCCGTGGGCTTAAGACACATGCATTCCTCCTCTCGGCCGGATGCCTTCACGTTCCATCATCGCCAGCCGTGCAAAACCGCACCAACACCCACCACATCTCGCTAGCGAGCCGCAAACGTCCCTGTCTGACCGTAGCAGAGACAAAGGAGATTGATAGGGCTAAGACAGTAGCAGACTCTACCTCCGACGAAAAAGTGAGCCATCGTCGGATTGCATTCAGAAACGAAGCTGTGACCTGTAGTAGTAGTCCCCCCGCCCGCCTCTCGTCATCTCAACCCATTCTCAAGCGGAAAGCATCTAGATTCCAAAGGGGAACTAGCGGTATGTCGTCAAAATCTCCTCTAATTTCTTTCTTCCCCCCTCCCCCGCGTTCGCGCGAGGAGGCCGTGTGATGGCCCGCAGCTCTAGGTCGGCTCGTGCCTGTGCCGTGTGTAGTATCTTGTTCGTTGGTGTATAACACCATACCAACCGTCTTGCCGTCGTCCACCACGACTGCGTGTCGTCGTTTTGGAGAGCGTGTGTGTGTGTTGCGCGCGGCCCGGCGCGGCACTCATGCTGGTGCAGAGCAGCCAAAAGGGAAGGAAGATGCGCAGGGGCCACGGGCGCCAAGCCAAAGCTTGACTGGCTGGCAGCTGAGTGGATCTGGAGCAAGACGCGCGCTCTCTCTGTCTCTTTTCTGGTGCCTCGATATTCAGGACAGAAAGATTTCCTTGTCTGGTCGCGATGTCCTGCAGGCTGCAGAGCCGGGAAGCGAGAACAGTACGTACCGAAGGCCTTCTTTTCTGCGGTGTTGTCGCGGGAGGAGCCCTGCAAATTATGAAACATGCCTGGCGCATTGCTTCAGAAAATAGCTTGGGCTGCTAGTTTTCGACGCTAGCCCGCTTCCAGCAAGGTTTTCTGCCAGAGTTACGGCCACTGCCCCTCCAGTCCGCTCCTTCCACGCCCCCCCATTCCTCCGTCCGTCCTTCCCTTCCTCGCGAAGAAGCCGCTCCCCTAAGGTATGTATCTCACAGCCCGACTTACTTTTTCGTCGGGTGACGACCACGACGTGAGATACCCGACCCGACGACGTCCTATAGCACACCAGCGGCCTCTCGTTTTCCCCAAAGAACACGAGACGATTCGCCGTGCTGGAGGCCATCGAAAGAAGCATCTGGCCGCATCGGGCGCCAATCGGGCCCCCGAGATAGCCTCTAGTCGGGAAAATAGAGAGAAAAACAAAAACTACAGGCCGACAGGCCTCGTCTTGCAGTTGCAGGCCGCTGAGCACTCGTCTTCCCACCCTTGGCCGGCTTTTCATGCAGATCACTCTACACCTTGATACTGGTCCACGGCTTTTTGCTTCTTTCTGCGCACTCTGCATTAGACGCTTTTTCTTCCCCAGTCACGGCGCTTGCTTCCCTTACCTCCAGCCGTTGTGGCTCGCCCGTCATGGTCAGGGCTTGTCTATGGACGCCCACGCGCACATGACATAGAGGGCACTCCATACTTCGGGATATATGCTCACATCCAACGTTCTCCCGGCGTATGCATAGTGTCGTCAACGGCCGGCCTGCTTGAGTCGCGTCTTTGCCATCCTGACTAAAGGCGACAGTTCGGCCAGGTGGGGAACGTGTTCTATAGCCATCCTGTTCTTCCGGTCTTGCCATCCGATCCGGGTTCCTAGGCCTGGACATAACGGGTGCGGTGGTCTCACGGAACACCGCCCATCGCTTTGGTGGTTGCTTGCCACGCAGCTGCGGACGTGACGGACACTTGAACGGAGTGGGCCTCTCGGGGATTAAAGCCAGACGCTCGTCGTTCGAAACCGCAAAAAACAAGAATACGGTACACCACAGCTGCGACTCATCGCACGCGTTTTCCCGACCCTCCCGAACTCGACAAAGTCCCCAACGGTCCACCCGAACGCGCCAACGCCGAGGGCAAGACGTCGCGGTCGAGATGGATCTCGCCGATGGAGCACCCGGTCTGGATCGCGACGTTCAAGTCGAATTGGGGGTCGGGGAGGGTTCCAACGGCCAAACCTCGGACGGCAGCGCTGTGCCCTCCATGCAAGGTACGAGATCTCTCCAGCATCAACCTTCAAGTGACATTCGACAAGACGGCAAACCGGCGTTTTTGCGCGGTGGGGGGGATTTGCGGGCTGGATGTCGTCCATGGACCATGGTTGTGGCTGTTTGATCACCATGGCAGAATGCGACACGCACTACCCCGAGCTTTCTGAAACTCCCACCCAGCAGCTGCCAGCTGCAGGTAGTCAGCCTCGAGCCCGAACGCCCACCCCTGCCCCGCGCCGTTCGTCGTCCGCTACATCGTCGTCGGCGTGGGCGAGGAGGATGGTGGTGGTGGTGGTGGTGGTGGTGGTCGCGGTGGTCGCGGTGACAGAGACAGGCGAGGCAAGCCCGCGCTAGGTCCAAGTCAAAGGCCCGGGTCCGGGTCCGGGTCCAGGTCAAGACAGGGACGACGAGCAGCCATCCTCCACCTCGCCTGATCGTCCCGCTCCCCTGGCCCAGTTCAGTGCGTTCGGCCAGGTTGTGAGAGTTCACGCTGACCGCTGTCCACCTGTCGCACGGCCGGACATCATCCGCATGCCTGGGAAGGGCTGTCTTGAGTCTTGGGTTCGACTCGATCCGGGTCGAGAGACTCTACGATGGCCTCTCCCCTCCATCCCGTTGTTGCGTCCCGCGTTCAGTGGCCGTCAAGGTGGTTGAATTTACGATTTACGGTTTGTTCCTGCGCAGACGAGTCTACGACGGCAGCAACCAGAAGACGGCGGGGACGGAGATACTGCCAAAAGAGGAACATGTCCCGCAGGCTTGTCTGTCATGATACCATCTGCAGAGCCCCTCCGTAATCTTAAATGTTTACCGTCTTCTGCTGCCCTGCAGGTAGCGGCAAACAATAGAGGGGCGGCGGGAAACTCTCGAAGAATTATCGACGATCATAGCCCTCCTGACAGGCGCATCCTGACCCGCGCGGACAGCATCATGAGACTCCGGCCGACGAGGAGGGATGCAGCGAGCGACCGCATTTTTACGAGGATGAGGCACTTGGTAAGGGGAGTTCGGCCGGAACCCGTACCGCAAGAGGAAATCAGAACGCTGCGCCGCGCATAGACCAGTTGCCCAAGCTGGCCGTCTTATTCATGTGCAATGCCAGGAAGAGGGTGTCTGCGAATCGACTTTTGGCAGCGGTCCGTCCTGTTGAGGTCCTTTGCAGTGCACTACCCGTACCTCTCTGCTGCTATTTTGAGCCGTCACGAGCGTGGGCAGTCAAGGCACAAGCAGACAAGCAGCCCGTCCCGTCGTCCCAAGGTGTCCAAAACACGCGCTCTTCGCGACTTTTGCAATTGTTGACGACTCAGGGCCTCGCATCCCGCGTGCGCGGTAGACGACGGCTGCTGACGTCCATATCTTCCGATATGGCATACCCTCACATACACTAGGTCATAGGGTAGGCAAGACCAGAGGCAGAGACAAGGCGTAACGCCCGAGGAATGCGGCCAGATGGGTTCGTCTCCACCAAACAAACCGCCGCCGGAGCATTTATTTTTTCTTCTTTCTTTTCGTTCCTTGCACGCTAGGATACGTGGAGGTCGAAGGAGCATGGCCATCCGTTGAGTAACTAAGAGGGACGATCAGGTCTGGACCCCGTCCCATCGACGCTAGGCCCGTCATTCGTCATAAAGCGGTCGTGTTTGACCAGTAGCCACGCTCTCGTGGATCATTGCCAGCCCAAGGTGCGGGAAGAGTACTATGGGAAGGGCGGAAAGAGGGCAAGGCCTCGCGGAGCGAGGCCCTCGAGTTGAGCGTCACAGCGGCGCCAGGGGACTCTAGATGCCCCATGCTTCACGGTCGACAGGTTCCAATGCCCACATTGGGGAGGAGTTCAGGAATCCAGTCGGGCGCACTTTTCGTGCTGACTGATGCCGTCCGTGGCGGGCAGTTTCAGAATAGGACCCTGGGTGGATTCGGCCTAAGCTTAAGCCGCAACAGCCAATCATGTTCCTGAGAAGCTGGCCCTGCAAGCGCTGCGAGCTCCTCAGGGCGATGATTGGCTCCCTCAGATTCATTCCATGACCTCTGGTGGGACTCGTCACGAGCGGTCCCGTTCCCCCACCACATCCTCCAGCGTGTCCCGGCCACCCACAATGTACCTTCGTGCCCACGCATCTGCGTCCACCACCACTCGTCGTCGTCGCTGGCTGCATCTCATCGCACCAAGCAGCACCAGCAGCACTCACTTGCAGCTCTTCCAGTGTCTGACCCTGTTTTTTCCTCCTCTGGTCTCTTGCTCTCCCGTCCCACCTCCAAGACCGGACCACCCACACACACACACACACACACACACACCAGAGGAAAACCCTGCACATGGGGCCAGAAATAGCTTTTCGCTCTCTCAACCTCGCAGCCATTCATCTGGGAGCCGTTGCACGGCGCATGCGGGAGTGAGATCGGGTCGCAGAACCTTCGGCCGCCTTGCCCCGTCGGGCGGTTGCTGAGATTGCCTGCGAGCCTTTCGCTGCCGTCCGTCGCTGCATCTTCACTTCGGCCGCTATTACGAACCCACCACAACCCGTGACCCGACTCGTCGTCCTCCTTCCCGCTGGGCTACCGCGCGCGGGGCTCCGGCCGCCAGCAGGCCGAGGTTGCTTTTTGACGCCGGCATGGTATTTGCTACTCGCGCAAACAGGAATAGAAACATCACAAAGTCGAACGCTCACCCCCCGGCGCTCCCCTCGCCTGCCCGCATGGCTGGGAAAGGGAGGGAAACAACAGGTCCCAGCAGGTTGCCACGCCCCAACTTTTTGCGAGTGTGATGGGGAATCGTCCGGCAATGGCACGCTGCGAGGAACGACTTGAACGTTGAGATGAAACCAGAACCCCCCGAGAGGGACGGGGATCTGAGCATGCCGGCAGTGGACAACCTCCATTCGAGAGTCACTCCGTACCTTTTTGCGCGCTAAAGGCTTCTGTCATCATCTATTTTGTTATTTCCCCGGCGGGTGATGGGAAGGGAAGGATGGCCGCCGCCGACGCCGCCACCGCACGCTGCCGTGCCTGGTCACCTGTCAAATCTGCACGATAATGCCCGACCAATGTGGGCGAGTTCCACCGACTACTGCAATCTTTTTCTTCCTCCAGTTCCTCCAGGGCCGACTTTCCCCAGGACGGTGTGGTTGGCAAAACTCGCTCCCTCAATTTCCAAATTTTTGAGCAGTGGTACTCACCGCGTAGGCACGCAGGGCTGGGCGTCCAACGCCGACGGGATCGTACGGATGGATTCCCTCTAGGATATCGAGTCCCTGGATACGGCCAGTGGAGAGGAGACAGGGAAAGTCTTCCTGGCCCAGAGCCAATCTGAAACGACAGGGAAGGCGGCCGATCTCCCTCGCCTCGCTGAGTCGACGAAACATGACACCTTCGACGTCGTCCGCGGCTTTGCTAGTCTTCGAACCGTGGACATGGACGTGGACGTGGGCATGGGGCGGCGGGCATTGGAGTTCTCGTGGTGGTGTGGTGGTGTTGCTGGTAGTGGTGGGCACCATGGCAACAACAACCTCGTCGTCGACGCGCCCAGGGCCTTGCCGGCCGCCCTCCTTTTTTTCCCCAATCCGCAATGCGATGGCTGATTCGCGCATGAACCCGCTCAATCCCATCGTCGCTCCCCTGAGCTGCGGTGACCACTGACCGTAAACGATGCGACAGCAGCATGCACCCAGCCATTCATCCAACCGTGGTTTCCTCGCCAGCTAACGCCTCCCCACCCAGAATACGACGATGGCCAGCTCCCATCACGAAAAAAAAGCACGAACAAGAGCTCGTGTTGATGTCAACCCGCAGCTTCCTTTCCCCAGTTTTTTTCTTCCCTTCCTGCAAGCGAGGGCCTTGTTCGCGGTGCACCGCCGCGTCGTCCTGCGGTCTGGAAGCGTGAAAGGTGTGTGCTTGAGCCAATGTTGTGCAGCACCCGAAACACGGCGAGAGGGGCGATATTCAGGTACATGAAACACGAGCGACGGCTCCCCCTACTGTGGTACTGTGGTAGGGGACATGTCACATCGTCTTCCAGAACGATTTGAGGCAGCGATCGGCCGTTTATGTCAGCTTTGGACATGTCTTCCTCAGCCGTCGCGGGCTCTTACTATGGTACTGCTTAGGCTGAGTGCTCCCAAGTCGACGTCGGCCGAAGGGGTCACCCCGGCAAGGCTGCGCCTGGGCAACGACCTTGCGTCCCATGCCCACAGTCCGTCCCCTCTTGCGAGGCAGGCCTCTCTGGTGCGTTCCGGTTGGTCCAATCCACCCTGGGCTGGTCCGGTGCAGCTGGAACGATGGGTGCCCAGCATCGACGACGACGACGGGCTCGTGGTGTGCATCGCAACTGTACACTAATGCCAGAGCACCACAGTTCTGCCATCGACGGGCTCCGCTGTCACGGATTCTGATGGATTCGGGGAACGGACGGTCGACCAGGAGATATGCGGGACACGGACTGGTGGCTCTAGTATCTCGTACTACTCGCGCTGCCTCGCGGGCCGGGACAGACGGCCAGAGCTAGGCACCACGGTCCACGGCTTCACTCGACCTCAGTTAAGCATACAATATCCGCAAGGACGCTATACTATACGTAGTACGGCCCCCCGGCTATGACGTCCGGCCTTGCCTTCTCGAATCATGCTAGTAGCTTGACAGCCTTGTCGTTCTCGCGCGGAGGACGCCAAAATCCCCGTAACTCGGGGGAAGGCACCGGATGGATATCAAATCACCGTCCGCTACTTCCCAAAAGTAACTGCGGACGAGACAGCAGTTGGCCAAAGTTTTCCTGCGAGCCACAACTCTCCTGTGCTATGGATACCATAACTACTTACATAGTACACTTCTTTTTTTGGTGTCAAAAATCTCAAACTTGACGGCGTCTGCCATCAAATGTTTTCCTGCCCATACATCCACACAACCCGTCTCCTCTGCCGCCCACCGCTCTTGTTTCACATCGCCGCGTTTGTTTCGCCCGCCCAGCCCAGCAGCAGCGAAGGAGGATCTGTGTGTGTGCCTGGCAACCTGGCTGGATCTCTCTCCTCCCACCTCCCACCTCCTTCTCAATCCAGTCCTCGTCCGAAGCGGTAAACAGCCAGGTTTGGTCGGTTCCTGCACGGCATGGATTGCGCACGCCTCTCCCGCCCACCGACCGCGCTGACGAGCTTTGACGCCGTGACCTGGTCGCACAGGTGCCACTCGGGCAGATGTCTGAAACATTGACAGACAACTTGTCCAGTCTTTTGCTCCTCTCTCTCTCTCGTCACCTCGACGGACGTCTTTCCACCTGTGGCTTGGTGTCGTCCCCCATCTGCCACCGTCGCATTTGCTGGTGTCCCTCGTGGCCCTGCCATGCCGTGCCCACCTGCCTTGACTGCTCCAGCTCCAGTCGAGTCTGTGGACGAAGAAGCGCCGACATAGCCTCCCGAGATGCATGGAATCCTTCCATCTCGCATCCGAAATCTCGCCTCTATCGCCGCTGGCCCCTTCCTACCCGTCTGCCCGTCGTCGTCGTCCGCTTCGAGTAAGCGGTCATGCCCACCGGGCCAATGGTGAACCAACCGCCACTTGCCGGCAACATAGCCACCCAAACGAACCATTCCTCGGGGACCGACTACACGTCGATCAAGCCGGACCTTGCCAGGTGCGCAAAACGTTCCTCTTCTGCCTCCCGCCGCCACGACCCAAGACCCTGGCCTCGCTCGTCGTCTACATTGTACCCAGCGCTCCCCGGCCGCGATCTTCCCAGGCCCAGGTTCTTCCAGATCGAAAAGGCGTCCTTCTCGGCCTCGCCCCGCCGGTAGACCCCTGGACGAGATCGACTCCTGAAACCGCAGACCTCGCCCGCCTGCGGCCGCCATTGGTGCATGCCGCCCTGAGGCATAAAGATCTGTAGGCGCTCAGACTTGGGACACCGGCCGGCGCAGGGGAGGTCCTCCCTCGCGTCCGGTTGACTCGCTGGTCCCTGGAAAAGGGTGGCCTGTCGGTCGATTCCTCCGACTGGCTGGGTGGTGGTGGTGGCGGCGGGTTGACGAAGGAGGAGGGGACTCACGAGAACAAGCGCCAGAGCAGGAGGAAGGGGAAGGCTACGCGCATTGCGACGGGCCTCCTTTCTCGTCCCCGCACGTGGCGCCTCGCGAACTCTCGACGGGGGAAGGTTTGCCGAGTCTTTCATGCCCTCGCTCTTGGCGCCAGCAAGGCTAGGTCGATCACTCTGGGAGCTTGGGGGCGAAGAGCCGAACCGGGCAGAGAGAGGCGACGGGGCAGGATGGCGAGAAAGCTGCCAGTGCTGTTGCCTCGGTGTTGTGACCGCTCCTCCCTCCTTGGCCACTCGGGGGGCACCCCATTCGACGGCCACGGAGGAGGAGGCAAACGGCCTGTCCGCCTCTCGGTGTCTGGTGGGCGTCGTGCCGTGAGCATGACGACGGCGCTGCCGCCCTGGTCCATGGTACCTACCCATGGGGCAGATCCTATGCCGCCCGTTCGTCTGCTTCCGTCTCTCCCGGTACTGCTGGCCTTGGGGGAAACCGCGGGTTCAGTCGGTCGACCGGGCCCCGGGGTCTAGTGGTAAGTCTCCTGCTTTGGTGGTCCTGTTAACATGACTCCGGGAGAGGCGCGCATGATGGATGCTGATTTGTGGTCTTTTTGCTTCCTTTTGCGGTTTCTGCTACCTTGCCCGCTGTTATTGCCTGCCCCGGACCCTTAGTCGTGAGAATCGGATCACTTTTCGAGTCGTGAGGTCCCCGGCTCGGGACTATCTGCCCAGCTCGTGGCTGATCCGGCGAAGTCCCGGCGAGTTGAGGACTTACATGCCTGCTCCTCTCTGCCTTCTTGTTCCGAGAAGCTTTCTCGGCCGGGCTGGGCAAGTGATCTCTCTATTACTTGCCACTACTACTTCGGCCTGTCTTGCCTGACAGGCAGGCATCGTGGACTTTTCTCGGCTGTTTGTTTGTGTGATCTACGCGACAAGGTTTGAATCTTGTCTTCTAGAATGGTGTTCTCGGGGACTTGGAAGTCGGTGTTCTGACTCTTCTACCATTTGTTCCTTTTGCCTCGTTCTCGTCTATGTGTACCCACGAGCATTGTTCCGTGCATTTTCTAACCCGTCTGCTGGGAGATGGAGTAAGTGAGTGAGGCGAACTTTTGGGGCTGGCTGGCTGGCTTGCCTTGTTAGTTTACAAGATCCGTGCGCGTATGTTGATGGTCATTCAAGATTTGATTCGCCTTCGAAGAAGATGACAGAGAAGGAGAGTTTTGTGGTTGGGTCATGCTGTGATGGGGGTTCCGAATGATTGGTTTTCTTCTGCTTCTGTCTTGGGTGGGAATTACATCAGATATTACATCAGAAATCTGCCTGCTTCTCATTCTGCTGGTATGTTTTGTTGACGTTGTAAAAGTCGGAATATCAGTCCGAGGTTGCGAAATAAGCCCACGTAAGATTCATTTGTTCTTTTATTTGGAGAAAAAAGTTTACTGTCTGTGTTTTTTTTTTGGTGCTTGCTAACTCGGGCCTCCCGAGAGAGAGGGAACTAAACTAACTGCTTTTCTCGCCTTCGGTTTTCTTGGGCTCGATTTGAGTTTTTTCCCTCTTTCTGGTCGATGGTCTGATGTTCGATCGGACTGAGGGAGAAAGTGTGTGTGGGTAAAGGCAAGAAGGCAAAAATATCTGGGTCACGGTAGTTGTTCAAGTCAACGAGTCCGTGGACTTGTGTCCGGGAAGGTCTGGTTGGTCCGGTGGTTTGTTCTTCTTCCGCTTTTCTGCCCTGCGTGGCGAGCATGCTTTCATAGACAGACAGACACTATGATCACAGGATAGTCCTATCTACGACAGCCGGATTTCCCCGTTGTTCTTTCTCATCCGTGCCTTGGCGGGATTTAGTCATGTCGTTGGTGGGAGAGGAAGAGCAAGGAGGAAGGATATGCGTCACTGTGGTGTTTGTTTAGCACGGGCAGTCCTTTTCTTTCTCTTGCCTGCCGCTGTTACCAACCTAGCGGCGGGGAAAAGAAGGTGGGAGGCAAGGACCCATGACTTGTGTCGACGTATGCAAGATGACGTTCGGGTTTGTGTTCACGACAGCATGGGATGTACGCGAAAAAATCTTTCCCTCCTTTTCGTATGTCCCGGTCCCGGGCGTTCAGTTCTCTGTGAGTCGGTAGAAGAGCCTTGGAAGAAAAGGAGGGGCGCACGGGGGAAGGGCGAGGGCCCGGGGGTGCGCGGAAAAGTTGAGCAGAGTTGAGGGAGGATGGAGTAGAGCTGGGAGCTTGACTCGTGAGAGGGAACAAGGGCGCTGTCGTTCCGGGAGGGCGATCGTGTGTCGTGGAGGGATGTGGGCGGTGGAGGGGTATCGTGAGTCGGTTGTTGTTGTTGATGTCACTGGCATCTGGGTGGTGGGAGAGATTGCTGGAGATGGCGTGGATGGAAGAGGCTACATAGGCTCAGCTGCAATGCCCCGAGACGTCGGGTGGGAATGGCTTCAGCTGTGCTAGACCGAGCTCCGTGTAGATTCGGGACATTTTGATACCCATGTCTGTTTCTCGCCTACTTAAACCCCCAAGGCTGATTCTCACTCTATCGCATCTCAGATATCCGCCCAAGCGCGGTCATCCTTCTTCTCGTCTCTGAGTATTTGTGTAAGCGTCCTTGAGTGATTCAGGGGCTCAAGAAAGGAAATCGACGCAAAGCTCTAGATCGAGATCCGGCGCTCGAGGGCAAAAAAAAAGCAACGTCGGCGAGTTGTCCCTCAGCCTCCTCCACCCGCGGTGAAGACAACATGTCTCGCCCTTTCTTTCTCCTCTCTCTCGTCAGCTGGTCTCACCTTCGAGCCCCTTGACCTTCTCCCTGCTAATAGAACAACTTTGCGAAGCGCTCTGACCGTTGGGTCTCGCTTTCAAACGGCACTTTACGTCTTCTCCATGATTCGCCTGTCAGATATTGTTGTCGTTACCCAACGTAATAAACGTCGTGACGCCCTGCCTGCCCCCCTCCCTTACTTTACTATGTGATATTACTCCGCCAACCGGGTGACATGTCCTGCAGACGAAGGAGAGAGTCGGAACTAGGTTCTGTTTTGCTTTTCCCTTTCCTTCGTGACTCAAACGCGGCTACCCGCTTTTGGCTTCCAGAGCATGTTCGGGACTTACGTTCCGATATGCGGGTTTCCTTATTTTGTCTCTTGGGGGAGGAAAAGATAGATGTATGCATGTCTTTGTGTGACGAGGTCTCGCGGCGGAGTTCGGCTGTCGCCTAGGCGTGTGTGTGTGACGTTGCATGATTCTAGCCAGAGAGAGCGTTCTGGAACAGGTCGAGCTCTTGCGTTTTCCTCTGCTGTTGTTGAGAGATGCGGTTTGACTTTGCTTGGGGATGGTAGCATGATGGTATGTTCAGCCGGAAGCAGTCTCCGAGACCTGTGATTACAACTATGCTGGAAAACAAATTTTTTCAGCCGGTGTGAGATTCCGTAAGAGTACCGGATGTTCGGAAGGTTCTTTTTAAACGACTGAACTGTCTTGTATGACGATACTCCTGAGAGCGCTTGGTCGAACGTCGGTGAAGGTGTTTCGAGGGCAGGGAGACTGATGTGATGATGCGAGATGTGAGTATCGGAACGTGTCAGTCCTTCTTAGACTCTCACTTGGCACGGCACTTTCCATCTTTTCTCAAGATGTAGGTATAGACACCGTCGACTCCAAGCTCAGATGGATGTAGAGTCCTGGTTCACGACCCGACGGCGAGATATGGTGGCCTTGGGAGTCTGTAGATACTAGAGAGCAACTACAACTCCTTGCTACATGTACCTATCGTCAAACGCCACTCGCTACTGCCGCAAGGCATTAGCATTTACCGTTGCTGTCATATCTTCTTCCTATCATTATGTCAGGTCGAGAGAGAAATCCAGGCGGATATTGTGCTAGGGGATGTGACACGCATGTTCACTACTCCAGCCTGAGGTGCTGATGATATATATCTACGCAACCGTCCTGACGAAAGGTGTAGGTAACGATCGAACGGGCTCCAAGAGAACAGAGTAACAGGAGATACGTGTACTTGAGTTGTCAGAGAAACTCAAATCCAAGGATGGTCTTCGATGGCGTCTAAAGTCTTTCAAGCAACTGGTGCGTACTTTACTAGGCATATTTAGAATCTCGGCATCTCTTAACGTGGCCATGTGATCTACGCAAGACGTCGTGAAAAATGACCCAATTTACAATTAGATAGCCTTCAGCGAAGTCTTCTAACACGTTCAGGGTCTCTATAGACATGTCTGACGTCCTCAAAAGACCCAATGCAGACTGAAGGGCCTCTCCACAACATTTAAAAAACATTGAGTGATAGTGCGGTTTCAAGAAACAGATGGGTCTCCTTATCTACCTAATATTGGGGGGATATCTAAGAATAAGTTGTTAAGGAGTAGAGACTATGTCCGGCAACATCGCAACAGCCTACGAAGCGAGTGGTTATATGAGCGCACGCCTGGAGAGAAACATGCTGCCGATTTCCGCAGAGACTCGACAAGAGAATTCATTGGAGCATGCTGTGACTCTAGCATTAGGCAGGTCTGTCTGCTGTTCTTTGACCAAGTTCTATGAGAATCAGCTTTAATAGCAGTTCATGTCTATCCGAGCCTCCGCTAAGTAGCGGCATCTAGCCAGGGCCCGTTCCAATGTGTTTATTTGAAGCCATTACGCTGTAGCTGCATAGTTAAAAGGGTGCTGACTTTGATTTACAAAATGTTACTGCGGCCTTTGGCGAACCTAAAGCAAAACAGACGTGGATGTCAAGGACGGAAATGACCGGTGTTTTTGACTAGCCTGTCGGTTTTTGCAATGGCCTTCAGCGCTCAAACTTAACTCAGCAAAGGTGTCCATCACTGTATCCCTTCGAATCATGGCGGTATACTCTGAGAGTGTCGGACAGGAACGGAGACGGACGCCACTTGCAACGCGGATCATAGGACAGAGCCATTTCAGGTATCAAACATGCAAAGACAGAAGAAGGCATGCCATGTCACTTCCAAGTCGACTCGAATGCATGCCCACCGAACACCACTACCGCACCCGGCACGCCTGGTTCTGGGTTTCGATTCTAAAGTCGGTCTCCCAGCGTCTTTTATATCTCCTATGCAAAGATGCAGAAACGGCCTCTAGGCTGATTGGGTGGATGTCTGGGGTACGTATACAATTGTCAACTTCAATTATTTCACCTATGATGCCACTTTGCCCATGCCAACGGGGCTGATCCAAATAGCATCTCCGGGCTGTGAACCCCATGGGGCCAGCCTGTAGTCGCTCTGTGCTTCGAGTTTCTTAGTTAACTTGGCTCTTTGTGGATCTCTGTTGTTAAGATTGATATATAGTGCATTGCTTGCTGGGCTACTTGACTTTAGTAGCCTCCACGGCAATGAACTGTCCCTGTCCCCACCTGGAATGGGTTGTAATCAAGATCCTCGTCGTGCGTATCGCTGCGATCCCGCCTGTTGCCAAGACTCCTCGCGGCTAACCACAACATTGGCTCGCGTCGTCCGTCATCGCCGCCGAGCGATGTGAACGTATTTCTTGCCGATACTCGACTGAGCACATCTATGAGCTGTACCGACTCTTCTCCCGAGTCTGAGTCAACCGCCGCCCATGTTTTCGCTCTCGTCGTCGCTCTAATCAAAGCCATGGAGCTGCCCACGAAGTCCCCCGATCTGCCGGAGCTGGTGCTGAGAGAGGCACATGTATTCGCACCCCGTTGGCCAGCAGGCCTTCTACTGCGAGACCGTCCTCGCTGGGTCGGGTTGGTGTAAACGGCGGCTCGGTTGTGGATGTCCGGTAGGATGTTTTGCGCCGTCGCCTGCACCATCTCGCCGAAGTCGAGGGCCAGCCATAGCTCGGGTGAGGGCCCGAAGTAGGCGGAGCATCCTCGACGAAGCCATTCAGGGATCCCAACTCAAGTGGGTATTTGAGCTAACCAGTCGTGAACAAGGTTCGAAGAAGGACAACACGAAGGAGTGGTGTCCGTTTTCCTATGCTGCATCGTCTGGTCTCGCCGGATGGGCTTCTCCCGACATGGCGAACAATTTCTTCCGCATCTCCGGCAATCGGGAAGACTCGTTCTCTCTTCGATAAACACCAAGAAATCTCCGTAACTCACTGAGACCTAATCGTCATTGCCTAACTTCCAGTAATGACCCTAAGACAGCGCCTATATCCAAATTTCGTGTCCCCGCCACGTGAGGGTTGCCTCATGTTTGTGATCACCTACCTAAACAAATTGGAAAAGCTGCACTTGGGGTCTACCTGCAAGCCCTTACGGGGGTGAAACATCCAGGACAAGTGAAGATTCTGAAGAAGAAGCCACTGACCTGCCTCGAACACGCCGAGCGAACCAGGGCAACCAAAACCAGGCTCATATACTTCGCGTGAATCTCTACAGGAAGACACAAGCCCAGTGCCACAAGGACCGCCTCGCCCCGAGGAAGCTCTTCGATGACCCTCAACTTCTGCTTGGCTTGCAAGAGTTTGTCTGTTCACACTTACAGCACGTTTCCAGACCTTCTCTTTTCTCGTTGAGCGTCATATCTGGATTGCCCCTAGCGTCCCCAACACAAGTTCGTTCTGCTGGGACGGTACCACGGGGAGCACTACCTAGGTAGTCTCATAGTATCTAAACATCCCATAATGAGCCTCAAGGGCTCGGCCGACTCACATGCGTTGGCCGTGTGCCCAGCCCAGTCTCTGCCCATGTGAGAAGTTTGATCTTGTAACAACTCAGGGCAGTTAACCAGTTCGTAGATATGATGGGGGTACCCTTAATTGAAGCATCGAATCGTGCGCCGACAATATCTGAGAGCAAATAAAACGTAGCTCTTATGCTTCATGATCCATTGATACTGTGGCATTCCGTACCTCGCCGTCACCGTCCAGCCGAGCCATTAGTTTCAATGTTGTCGTGGCTAATAGTCCATGGATGGCGCGTAGCCGGGGGTTGTCAGAAGACAGATTGCCTGCTATGAAAGGGCGTGGACTTATACGTGGTGAGTTTAACCAGGCACTGCTCCACCTATGCCTGGAATGGCGACCCGAGTTTGATCCTTCTTGGCCCAAATCTTGCGTAGCAGCATCAGAAGACATGCACTTGATTGGCGTCCTCCAGCATGACCAGGACATCATAACCTGATATCCTCGCCACTTGATCTGAGAGCAACATCTGGGGCAGGACTTACGAAATCCGAAGCCTAGTTGGAGCTTAATCTCGGCGCAGTATCTTGCCTTGCGTACCTCCTCATCTAAGGACGGAGCTTTCAAGGGGAGGGCGGGGCTGGTGAGCAGCGTTGGAGACTGAAAAGCACCGCTGGGCTCGTCATGTCAAGTATGAGACCTCAGGTGGTCATCTCGTCAGCCCTATCTAGCCTTCAGGAAGCGTATACCGTAGATTTGACGTAAAGAGAAACTCCTTCACCGTATCAACGCCCATGGTGCTATTCCCACACAGTTCTGGCAGCAATGAATCGAGGCGCTGTCGTTGAGCGTTGGCTGGGACAACAGCGTTTGTCGACGACTCTTGAATTCATGCTGAGAAAGCATCTTCTAGAAAGCAGCTTCCGTCGTCATCGGAGTTGCTGCCCGTCTACCAGACGCCTTTTCCCTGGCAAAGTCAGTGAGATGCGGTTGCAGTCGAAGTGGTTTACTCAACAAGATGGGGACAGCATGATCCGAGAACCGAAGGCATCATCGAGCGAGGCGGGTGGCCGACGTCTGTCAACGCAGCTCGAAGGTCAATCGATCAGGGCAACGGCCTCATGGAGATTTTTGACCCCAGTCCCCGTGTTTAATGCGACTGTTTTCCGCTATCCACCTTACCTGTCTTGCTAGAACGCCCGGCGTCTTTACTGCCGTCAAGTGAGTATACTGACAACGCTTTGATCGACTCGATCGCTATCCTGCCGTGATCGGAGATGAGATATTGGGAACAGTCTCCTCAAACTGAAGCGTCAGAAACTAAGTATTGTAAGTTCAACTTTCGGGCTGACTCACTGATTTGTCCCGGAGGCGTCCGTAAGACCAGACGGACCTGAGAGGGCAGGGACGAGTGAGCCGCGGGATACTCCTGCGCCCTTGGGCTTCTCCAAATCTTACTTCCCTCGTGGTGTGATGTTCACGTAGTAAGCTCCGAAGGGAGGAGAAAGTGTGAAGATGAGGCAGCACCTGCCTGAAGATCCTGTCTTACACCAGAATGATGAGCCTCCTGGGCCACGAAGCTCAAGCTCGGCCCAAGATAGACCCGTCAAGGACGAGAGAGCATATTGGTCGAAAGCATGAGACATCTACATTATAGGGCGAAGTCACATCAAATGCCCTGAACGACCGTCCAAGACCGCCAAGACACGATGGAGGGAAGGAGGGGTGGCACACGACACGCAAGCAAGAGCCTCACCGCCTCACCCAACGACATGCCGCGTCGTCCAACGCCACAACAACACGCCGATGGCCTCGCGACGGGAGCAGGAAAAGCTTCGACAGGAAAAGAAACATGTTAGAAGTTGAAAACCCCCAGTCACCGCCAAGACGTGCCGTCGTCGCCTTGATGTATGCTCTCTTCGGGATTCGAACGTTTCCGCCCCCAGTCCCCAGACCAGATCTGCAAAAGAGCGGCTGGCTGGCACACACGTCTTGGTCTATAATTGTATACTTCCCCTTCGAGAGGCGTGCAGCGTGTGTACGTACTCCGGCTGGCGCGCCTCGTTATCTTCGCCCTCGGCACTTGCGTGGCGAATCCATGGAGGAGGCGGTAATGTGACCGGCGGCTGGTCCCGCGCCTCCCGCTCCCAGACATCGACCCGGCGTCATGCTCGGGGGGAACTTTCATGCCTTGGGCACCGGCGTTCCGTTCGGGCTGGGCAGATGATGAGATTGAACGCCGTCACCTCTGGAAGATGGGTGGGATATCACAAGAATAGAACATGAGCAACTGGCATCACCTTACTGATGGCGCATCAGAAGATTGCAGGACATGCCCATACAGACAGAAAGCAAGAGTGAGCCGATGGAATGTATAGGATTTGCCACATCGGTTGTTTGCAACGACGACTCTTGTCTTGGCCAAACGGCCAAGCGGCAAAAGGCCGAGAGACACAGCAAAAACACAGCAAAAAGTCTTAGCTGTACCCGCCAATCTACCCGACCGAGGGCGATGGGGCGGTAGAAACGCACATCCTTCTCGGCGCCGATTGCCAATACCAGCCAAGACGATGGAACAAAAAGCTTTTTTCTTTGGTTCCCAATCTTCCTTGAACGCTGCTTGACTGCGTGTGACTTCTTATCTCTACGATTCGATGCGATGCGCGGGCTTGGCAGGTTTTCAACCATACAATGCGACGATGCGCAAGCTTCTTTTTTCGTTCTGCTGGTCATTATCTGAGACCTGTTCAAACTCCCGTCGGCAGACGTTGCCACGTCTCAGAGGGCGTTCGAAAGGCCGGGATGGTCCTGTTACCGTAGCCGCCGCTGTCGCACGACTGACTACGACATGCCAGAGGAATCGAAAGAAACCAGATGACGGATTGCGATCGACGGGGAGGACAGCGCTGGATATCCCAGTCCTACTATTCGTAGACACACACGCACGTAGTAGCTATTTGTGGGAGAGAAGTTTCTGCCAAGACCATAAGTCCTTGAATGAACGGCCTCGACGAGAGTTTGAGTGTGGTTGCAAGATGGGCGACGATGGTGGAGGGACCATACGGAGGTCATCACTCAACTTGTCTCGAGCGCGTCATGACAACAGGAAATTCCAATCCATATCAATATCCATTTCATCAACCAGTCAGTCAGTCCCTTCGGTCAAGTTCCTCTCCCTTGGCAGCACGAGCCATGTCTTTCAAAAATACATACGACAAAACGGTTGTGTAATACAACGACGCAACGAGGTTCCAAGTTGATACGTGCCGCAAGTCATTATCAAATCCAAAGCTCGGGGACCTCCAGCAACTGAATCAGCATCCCCCCCGCCCCGACTCTGCCAAGAACGCCCGCCGGCGAATGGGAATCGTTGCAGAGGAGGGATTTCGTAACCTTGGGGGAGGAACCGTCGTCCACCCCCGTGGGGACCCGCGAGCGATTTCTTGCTTTCCCTGGCGCTGGCTGCCCTGGAAGCCAGCGGCGGACAGGCATTAGGTAATAGCGGATGGAGAAGGGGGAGCTTTCCTTCGGAGAGGAGCAGCAGTGTATTACGGATTACGGAGTACAAACACACATACGAACACCGGTAGCATGAACGGGACTTTTGCGACAATGAGAGGAGCGAAAAGGGAGCTTTCCGAGGATAACGAGTGGCCGCGTCAGTGACGATCGATGGAGCAGTAATATGACCGGCATCGCGCTAATAGTAATAATGAGCTTTGGCTTCGGCTGCGGCCCCCAACAGGTCGAGGCGAATCGTAATCTGCGGTCAAATCTGCGGTCAAGATCCGAATGATGCAATGCGGGCAAGGCAAGAAAGGGCCGACGACGAGGGCGAGGGCGAGAGGTTGAAGCCGAGGGACGGGGGGAACTTGGAAGAGCAAGCGTGAGAGCAGCAAACAAAAGGGGGCCCCCCTCATGGTCCATGGATGCACTCGTCGTGTTGCGCAGTCAACCTTGACGAGATTCATTCTCTCGGGAAAACGGCGCCCCTCTTGTGTCCATCGATAGTGGGGGGCAGCAGGAGGAGCTGGGTGCTGAATTTCCCACAGGACTGGGGCCCAGAACGATTGGACCAATATTCGGCCAATATTCAAGGGACCTCTGATGGGGAAAGCCTCGGCGCGCCAGTGCTGCTGCGCTATTACTCTCGAAATGTAGCCCTGAACCTGAAGATGCGCCGCACCGCTGGAGACGCGGGTCGGAGATGCTGCGGCGATGCCTGCCCCCCCGCCCTTTCTCTCTGAGCTCTCTCGCGTTTCTTTCGTTTCCCACTCTCTGTATTTGTCTCTTTACGTGTGTTATTACCGCGCGCCGTGCTCCTGTTCCTTCCAGGGGTCGGTCCGTTTGCCTTCCCCCCACCATCGCGAAGTAGCGCTAGAAGCCGCTGGCTGCCAAAGCGGAGAAAAAAAGAAAACGAGCTTGGCGGAGACGACGGAACTAAAGTGGCTGGGACTCGGATACTATGAGGTAGTAGAGTGGGATGGAGAGAAGAGCCCCTCCAAGGCTCGGCGAGCTCTCCCGTTTCAGTCAGAGTGAAGCCGTTTGTCCAATTCCTTTCGAGGACGTGCATGGGATGAGAGATGCAACGCGACGAACGTTTCCTGGGTGCACTTGTTTTGCATAAAATTAGAAGCCAATTGGAGAGTCGAAAAGACACAGGAGACTGCACAAACCAAATACCCATTCGCAGCAGCAGCAGCACCCTCGTGAGACATTGGACCAGGCGGATCACCGTCACTGGGTTTTTTCTACTATTAGTCGTCGCTAGTAGTCGCTGCCATCTCTCCCACGCGCCATTTCTGTCACCGACTTCGAGACGGGGTCACGGTTACACCAACCCAGATCAACGGTCCAAAAATGCCACAAGCGGTCGGGCCGCTCGCTCTGTTTGGACGAGGAGGAAACGGATGGGTGGAGGGTTGCAGCGAGTGAGTAGGGCCCGTCTGGTGCTGGTGCTGCTGCTGTGCCGCGCCAAACGTGAACCCTTGACGTTCCTATGCAGGAACCAACTAGTGCGTGCTGCTCTAGAACGTAGCCTTCCAGGGGGGGGGGGGTTGTTCAAACGGCAACGACGTCGCCATCGCGGGTGCGACTGAGCTGCGACTGCAACCATACGCGCTAGACGGTGTGCGGTGTGTCGATGTTGCTATTCACTGCTGTTTGGTTGATCTTTTCTCGTCTTGTTGACGTGCCGGACTGGGGAAGGGACTGGACGACAGGAGGAGACAGAGGGACGAGCACGTTTGACACGCGGCACTACTGCACAGCAAGGCGAGGACCATGCAATAGCCTCCTGTCTGTGTCTCTGATGTGCCTCTGTGATGCGATGTGTACGAAGCACAACAGGCGGCTGTCTCCCTCGAGTCGTCACAATCTTCAAGCCTGGGTACGTTAGCCTGCACGCCCCTTCGCGCTAGAAGGTGCACTGGAACCCTGGGGACAACGGCCATCGCGTTTAGTGGCCGATCTGCGGACGTCGGCTGTACTAGGGCGGGCATCATGTCGACGGGCGAACCCGCACCGCACCGGGTGAAGGTGGCGGTGGGAAGTGTGTGCTGGTGCTTGTTAGTGTAGTGTAGACGTGGCGTAGCGACTTGGCTTCTGCCGGCTCGAATCTTGACACGCGAGCCTAGTGTAGTGGTGGCAGCAGAGAGAGGGAGAGAGCTTGCGTTTCATTGTGGCTTTGGTATGCGTCTCTCTCGTTGATCGGCGGCTTGCCGTGGTGGTGGTTGGTGGTTGACGCAGGGCTGGGACGGTGGTAAGGTGGCATGCGGTTCTTGGCGCTGCCACACACGAGTCTCGCGAGTATCCGCGGTGCGTGTGCGTGTACGTGTGGCTGCAGAGATGAAGGGAGGCTACCGTGTGCCTCCGTGCAGGAGATACGGTGCGTTGCGGAACGGTGCGGTACGCGGTTGGATCGGTTATGTAACATGGTGACGAGCCTCCATGCTCTTATCGCGGGAATGGGGATGGGAATGGAGACGTTCGACGGGACTTTGCTCGACCTGAAAGTGAACCAACGACAACGACCGAGAAAATTTCCCAAGGACCCATCCGAATCTCGCGCCCCACCATCGCAGCTCCAGCCCCAATTGGACACCAAGCCCCAGCCCCAGCCCCAGCCCCAAAGCTTCTCTGGAATGGCATTGGCCAATGGCTATCCCAGTGTCCAGACGGATATGGGTAGCATTCTTGCACCGTACCTTACATCGTGCCCCAGGTACTCCAATGCATGCGCTCCATAGCCAAGGTACTTGATGGCGCTTATCAGCACTTCACGCCTCAGCAGTAGCAACAGCAACAGTAACTAGGTATGTAGCAGCAGCAGTAGCCGCCTACAGCGCACGGCGACGTCTGATAGGCGAGTTGAGTTCTTTGGCCAGCACGTGTCGGCCGACGTGCAGCCAAGTCCTCTTTCCTGTTACATACATACATAGTACCTACCATAGGCTCTCAGGTCTATACTATGGCACCACCTCCTGAGAGTTCCCCTGAGCTCCAAAAGCATCATATCCGTACGGAGCACCTCCAATTCGACCGACGACATGGCCGGTCCGGAGGCGAGAGCTAAGCCTCGACGCCCTGTAATGCCATGCAGCAGGCAGCATGAGAATGCGGGTTTGCGCAATGTGAGATGTGATTTGCTTTTTGTGTGTCGTGCTCGCTTCTTCCCAGGTTGGTAAGGGACGGTTAGGAACCTAGCAAAAACCCCCGCCCCGCCCCGGTCGAGGAAGCAAGCTAAGCTCAGTGAGGTACCGAAGGAACCTGTCGCGCTAACTCCTTCCGGGTCTTGTCATTTGACTATCTTGGCAGTTGGGAATTTCATTACCTCTCTTGCTTTGTTTTGTTTCTTGGCACCACTTTTTCCCTCGTTCTACCTATACTTTTCTTCCTTTTCATCTTTCCCGGCCCACGTCCTATTTTCTTGCAACCTCGCGTCGGTAATGACAATGACGTGAAGCCCCATTGGCGATATGCTTTCCGAGGCAATTCTCGGAAACTCGGGGCGGGATCTCCAATTCAATGCTAGATTTCATTTCCCGAACCTACCATCGCGTCGAGTCCCCAGTCGAGCCCCGGGACTAGACTCAGTTGGGCCAGGGCTTATCTCGCTTTTCTGCGAGGGCACGAAGCACCGACAGGAAATCGTGGGAACGGAAGTTGGGACGGGCATGTCAAGTCATATCCAGTGTCATGGCCGAATGGGAATGGATCCTATCCATCATCTCTCCCAACACATGCCTCCCCAGGCCTCGGCAGGATGACGGAGCGATTCGCGCTGATGTCGACCACCACCGAACTCCGACCAATGACCACCCACCGCTGACCGTCAAATCTTTTTAGACCGAAGAATAATTTGCAAAGCACGCAACAGCCACCAAGTGGCAGCAGCGCATCGCATCACATCGCATCACATCGCATCGCATCGCGCTGCTGCTGCGATCACGGATCGCGCGCCAAGCGGTTGTTTCCGAGCACATCCCAGTCGTGCGACGCGAGGGTCGGTCTTGTCCAAAAGCTTCTACTATCCCTGCCGTAATTGGCACGGTACAGCGAGGCACCCCCCTCATCCTTCTCATTCGTCTCTTCCTTGGTGTTTGATCTCTTGCACTGTTTCAACTATCCACGACCAAGTCGACTCCGTACGAGAAGGAAGGAAAAAAAAAGAGAAAAAACAGTGACAATCAAGTGCCGGCGATGCATGCAGCACCCCTGCAGCGATTCCGATAACCCACCCCCAACAGAACCGTTAAACGACGCAACGCAACGCTACGCTACAGCTACGCAACGCCAACCACCACTGGAGTCTGGCACCAGCAGGCAGTCTGGCAGGCATGGATGATGTGCCATTGGCAGGTCCAAGGCCCAAGACCCCAGGCCCCAGGAGAGCACCCAAGACAGGTCCGCAAAATTGCCGTGTTTGTCGTCTCGACCATCCCACGCCGCCCACACGGCTCCTGCACCGAGTCTGCGGGACTTTGACCGAAGTATGGATGGACGATGGATTGCTGTTCCAGGTTCACCTTGAGACCTGTTGTTCATAGAGAGACACACGCAGAGACAGAGAGACTTCCGGGGCCCAGTCCCGACATCTCTTGGCTGCCTTGGCTGAAGCTGGCTTGAAGCCGTCCGCTGTCTGTTCTCGTCGACTTGATGAGTCCCTCTGGCTCTTTGCGGTGGTCTTTGAGAGGGCTTAGACCTGCCAGACATTGGACCGGCACAGAGTTATTCTCTGTCTGGTGTATTCGTACGCGGTGCCGTACACAAAAGTACGGATGCTCAACTCAGCCTCTCGTGTGTGCAGGCTCCTCGTCATCTCCGCCTCAAAGCCTCACTTTACTCTGCGAGCAATGACGATCTCCGCCAACTCTACCGCCCACCACCTCTGATGCAGGTCCAGCACATCACCACCACCACCTCCTCCACAGCCATCGTCGCTGCGAGGTCGGACGAAAAGGAACGAGAGAAAACCGGCGCGCTGACTGGCTACGTAGTACCCTCTCCCTCGACTCTGGCCCGCGCTACTCGACAGCACGTCAACCCCACGGCACTGAAAGCTCCATGCTCCCTGTTCGATCGAGGGGATTGATGGGGATCGCGGTGGGTTCCTGGGGCTTCGCAAGGGTTTGTCATGTGCAGGGACCCTCCTCGTCAGCACTGGGAACCAGGTTCCCCTTCTGTTTTCGGCCCCGTGTTCCTCTTATCGTTGGCAGGCATTGCCATGGTCCCGTCCATGAAGGCCAGTAATGCGCGAGAACGGTTTCCCGGCGGTACTGAGTCGGGTTTGCGCCGCCGCTCCTTCTCTCGTCTGCATCCTCCGTCTCCCGGCGGAGCCAGCGCCATCCCGTTACGACAGATTTGCAGGATCGCTCAACGGGTCTGCCTTTCTGGCTCTGGCTCTGGCGACGCGAGATGACCTCGCCCAGCGACGTGCATATGCCACGTTAGTGATAGTGGTGCCCTACTTTTATTTTTCCCCCCTTCCGCCGTACTACCGTAGCTCCTGACTAGTGGAATTCTTCCGTCCACCTGCTGGGAAAGTCGGAGGACGGTGAACGGCCCGGCCGATAGTCGCGCTCTCGCCACCCAGCAACCTACAGCCTTGATCCATCTTCCGTCGTTCAATCTCGCCTCCGACTTCCATGCCCGCTTTTTGCGTGCCGAGTTGCGGTGCGCTTGCACACACCCAACACGAAGGAGATCATTGATTGACGGACGACATGACATGGACGGGGACGGGGACGACGAGAGGCCAAGTGGCGCTGGCGGGACGTCATTCCAATGAGTGAATTGAATTGCATTGCATGCAAGCAAGGCAAGGCAATGCATTGATTGCATGTGGCCATTCACAATTTTCTCTGGTCAATCTCCGCCTCCGGCCGCCTGCCAGAACAAGACAGAGCGTGAATTCGGGGCCGGGTCTTGTCTGCCTTGCTTTCTTGGCCCGCCTCGTGATGACGGCCGACGCTGATTCAGTCACCAGTGTCCAAGACTCCAACTCCATGGCGCCCCGTCCCCATCTCCAGACTCCATCGCGCATCTCCATCCCCATTCATTCCCCCAATTCCCGCTTGCCACCAATTCCGAGTGGCATTATGTACAGGCCAAAGCCAATTGGTGCTAAGAAAGTCACCGCGTCCATGGACCATGTCCTCCCACTTTTTGCTATTCTGGGCCAAACCAATCCGTTTGACGCTGCAGTCGCAGCTGGATCGAGCTGGGTTTTGGCTTGGCCGGGGAAATGGTCTTGGCAGGTTTCTTCCCGGGTGTTTAAGGAAGCCAGTCGGATGTTTAAACATAGAGAGGCGGCCCGGAGCCAATTGGGCGAGAGGAATAAGCAAAGGGCTGCTGCGGGATGGGATGCGGGATGCGCAATGGGTTTACGCGGTAGGCGGTATAGCCTCAATCCCCAAGGTCTACCGTCTACGAAGCAAGGCGGTCCAAGGCCCCAGGCCGGTCGCGAGGCAGATCGTCCATGTGTGTTTCCAAAGGAAAAGTCTTGGCAGACGATTCCCGCGGAGGATGGGGGGCTCTGACCTTGTCTTACCTTGTGCGGAGACTGGGAGACGTTGTTGAGTGAAAGGTAAGTACCAACCTATAACAATGGACGGGTAGATGGACAATAGAAACAAGAGAAGGAGACGGGACAGAGAGAGACACACAATACGCCACACGCACGCCCTTCGCTTCGCCGCCATCGCCGCCGGGCTGTATTCCGGGAGGGGTGGTGTTGAAGTTCTTGGCGCGCCTCTGAGGGCCCAGAGGTGCGTCGCGGTGTTCTACGACAAGACGTGGACATGACAGTTGAGGGCTTGGCAGAGGCTCTACCATAGTAGTATCGCTCCCAAGTGCGGACGGGCACTGTACGGCGGAGGTTGTACGGACATACTGCACCAGCGATGATGCAGGGCGGGCAGGGCGGTGCGGTGCGAAAGGGCGAAGGCGAGGGAGAACGGAGGCAAAGTGAGGGCAAAGTACCGTACCCGCGAATAGGTGCAGGGCCGGTACTCAGCGACTGGTCGGTGTTCGGTGGTCGGTGCTCCCGGTGGCCAGTAGCCGATGGTCAGTGGCAGCCTGGCAGGTGTGTTCTGCAGCGGGATGGACGGTCACGTGATGTGGGTTTCGGAGCTGAAACCGTCGCGTCCAAGGGGCCGGACGACACTGAAGGAGTAAGGCAGGGGCAGGGGCAGGGGCAGGGGACCGGAGGACAGCCCCAAGGGCAGGGGCCAGGGGGTGTATGTGTGGGGGGCTTCTTTCTGCATTCAGGGCCCAGTCCCAGTCCCAGTCCCAGATGGTCAAACGTCGCCTCTGTCTCTCTTTCGCTCACTTCTCTTTTCCTCTTCTCTCCACGGAACATGTCCTTGACTGGGGGGGTGTCTCCGGACCCGCGCTCCAGCAGGTATCCAGCCTGGACCAGGAACACCAGACAAAGAGAGACGAGCCCCGGGGGGCGTTCTGATTTGAACTACGGAGCCTATTCGGCGCCGTAGTGAGCGAAGCAACAGCAGCACCAGTAGCAGCAGCAGCAGCAGCGGCACCCACCCGCGGTTTCTCGACGAAATCTCGGAGTTGAGGAGGAGTCTGTGTCAAGTCCCAGTCCATCCAATCCAGTGCAAGCGCAAATGCGGTCCTACTTTTTTTTTTATCGCTCACCTATTCCCGCGTTTCTTTTATGTTCACACATTTTTCATAGTACAACTCTGCTATACACTGTACACTGCACCAACGAGGCTTTTTACCCGCCTGTCAACGGACCTGGTCGTCCACACACACTTACATACCCTGAGCCGCCTAGCAAAGTAGTCGCAGCGACAGTGGTAGGTACACTAACACTACCACTGAGGCATTTTCGTTCGTTGTACTGCCCGTAGGTAAACTTGCGGCCTTGGACCCCCGACCCCACGGGCTCCTCCCGGGCATATTCAAGTCACTATCGAGTAGTCTCACTGTTCTTTTCCGCCTTGTCTCCAGAACTCCCGCTCTTCACTCGGTCGACCCTTCGAAACGCACGACTCAAGCCGGCTTCCCCTGGTTGTCAGGACTGCATCCTCGACATCCTGGCAGATGAGACAGCGAGTTGTCTCTGTCTTGATAGGTCGGCCCGTCTAATGGGGCATGGCAAATTTGCGCTAGAATTACCCATCTCTTCCAAAGAAGCAGGTCAGCTCGGCTATTGCATGCCTCGCCCTGCTGGCGCTGGTCGTTGGCGCTGGTGCCGTTGCCGTTGCCGTCGACCTTGACGTTGCTAGCACTGGGCTGCGAGATATTGCTCTGCTATGCCAAGCATGGTTTCTCTCTCTCTGTCTGTCTGTCTGCTCTACTGTGCTCTGTTCTGCACTGCACACTGCAGAGCGTCGCTCTCTCTCCCACTCTCTCGCCCTTGCTGTTTCTCTGTAGCATCTGTACTGTCTCCCCCGTATTCTCGTTCCCTCATCCTTCCTCGTACTTAGATGTCCGGGGTCTGCCCGTCGGTCTTTCTTGTCCCATCTCTCTCACTCGCTTCCTTCACCGTGGCCTATCTCTCCATGTCACTGTGCAGTCTTTTTCGTCCCTTCTTTTTCACGTTGGGGGGGTGGGATTCCTGCTCGCCTCAGCGGCAAAAAAAAAAAAAAAAAAAGTGTACCGTCGTTCGCCTGGGATGCTCGAAATAGCATCGATACGTGGTGTATACATCCAAAAGTATGCAACTGTGTGCGTGGGAGCGTGTGTCTCTATGTGTGTGTCGCCCGGTCACAGTGTGTGGAGTTTTCCCTCAACCCGCATCTGTTTTGATGCTTGCAACTTCTTGGCGTTGATCCGAGCAAGACGGGGTAGGTAGGTACGCAGCTACACGCCGGTCCCTTGTCGACACACTTCGCGCACACGCGCACATACCACACACTCTCGCATCCACGACGCCGGCCGCGGTATCTCTCGTGTCTCCTCTCTCTTTTCCTCGCGCGCTGGAGCCGGTCTGGCCTTGCCTTGCACCTTGCCTGCACCTGCACCTGCCTGCCCTTTCCCTCGCCTTGCCTTGCCGTCCGTCTGGGGGACTCCATCGATACATGGGAACCCACCTACTCGTGTGCCCGCCGGCCCGCGCGTATCTTGTGTCGTGGATGTATCTCTCTGTATAATGTACGACGGGTATCCGTCCGTACCTTCACTATACACTCCATACCCTAGGCCTACCTTACTTACACTAGTTGTTTGTATGGATGGATGTGTATCGTGTACAAACCACACACACACTGGATGGATGGAGGGATGGATGGATCATGGTATGTGCTCTTGCCGCGAGTTATGCCACACTCCAGTTCCATGGAGTCCAGTCCTGCCTTCCCAACTTCCCTTCCCGGCACGCACCTTTGGTCCCATCTTCTTTTTTTGTGCGCATCCGCGGAAGTTGGCTCGCCCACCCACTCTCCATCTCACCCCGTCCGGCCTCGCCGCTCTACAGATAATATAATAATGCCCTTCCTCCCACCGTGATTCATATCCTTCTTGCCCTAGCCTCTCTCACCTCTTCACTCTTCTTGTCCCTCCTTACCCTCCATCCCCTCCTTTTACCCTCCCCCCTTGGAATCCTTCACCCGAAGAACACCTCTCGACCTGAAGCTGTCCTGTCCCGCGCAACTCTCCGTTGGCTTGTTGGCTCAGTAGTGGCTACAGCTGGACTGTAATCCCTCCTCACCATGGCTCCCTTCAAAATGGCCGGTCTGATCGGCAAGGGCGGCAACAAGCACTACCCGACCCCTCTCAGCACTGAGGAGGACGACCAGGACCTGGAGACGGGCAACTTCCTCCAGGAGCGCCAAAGGAACAACCGGGTTGAGGGTGCTCAGGGCGAAAGCGGCACTAACGATGAATACCGATCGTACGTCTACCTCTTCTCTGCCTCTCTGGCACTTACACCAATGCCAATTGGGACACTACCGCCCAAAATCTTCTCCTATGCTGCTCAGAGGAAGAATCTGCCTCGCTAACTAGCCTTCTCTTACAGTCTGGTCCGTTACATCGACACGTACCGGGATCCTAATGCGGAGCCGGAGGAGATGGAGGAGGCTGCCACCTCGAAAAAGGTGCCCGCCTGGATGTTCTGGAAGAAGAAGGCCGATGGCGTCTCCGGCGCCAGCAGCTTCGTCACCCCCCCCGACTGGCTCAACACCGACCTGAAGACCGGTCTTGACCCCATGGAGGTCGAGCGCCGCAGGAAATACACTGGCTGGAACGAGCTCACCACCGAGAAGGAGAACATGCTTCTCAAGTTCATCGGTTTCTTCCAGGGTCCCATTCTCTACGGTAAGCCTCACTTTCTCGCTGTTCTCGCCTCTCTCCCATCCCAGGGAAACTGAAAAGACGCTGTGGCCAAGTCGCTCCAGTCGTCTCTTTCGACCTGGCATGACCGCATGAAACACTACCGGACAAACGCTAACTCTGCCATGCAGTCATGGAGTTGGCCGCTATTCTCGCCTTCGCCCTCGAGGCTTGGTTGGATGCCGGTGTCATTGTCGCCATTCTGTTGCTTAACGCCGGTGTCGGTTGGTACCAGGAGAAGCAGGCTGCCGACGTCGTCGCCAGCTTGAAGGGAGACATCGCCATGAAGGCTCGTGTTATTCGCCAGGGCAGAGAGGAGGAGATCCGCGCCCGTGACCTCGTCCCCGGTGACATTGTAAGTCGTCTCATCTCATCGACACAGCGCCGTCCCACGGATCTGGGTCGGACGAGATCGATCTGCTTCGCATCATCGCCGCTAACACACCTTTAGATCATTGTTGAGGAAGGCCACGTCGTCCCCGCTGATGCCCGTCTGATCTGCGACTACGAGAACCCCGCCGGCTACACTCAGTACAAGGCTGAGCTCGAGGCCCAGGATGTCATGTCCCCCAACCGCGAGAAGTTCGAGGAGGAGGGCGAGGAGGGCAACGCCAACCCCGCTCTCGGCCACTCCATCCTTGCCGTTGACCAGTCCGCCATGACTGGTGAGTCTCTCGCCGTCGACAAGTTCATGACCGACACCGTCTACTACACCACCGGTTGCAAGCGCGGCAAGGCCTACTGCATTGTCACCCACGGCGCCCAGGCTTCCTTCGTCGGAAAGACCGCCTCGCTCGTCCAGGGTGCCCAGGACCAGGGTCACTTCAAGGCCATCATGAACTCCATCGGTGCTACTCTCCTCGTTCTCGTCGTCATCTTCATCCTCGCTGCCTGGATTGGTGGTTTCTACCGCAACATCGAGGTCTCCAAGCACGGCTCTTCCGTCAACCTGCTCCACTACGCCCTGATTCTTCTCATCATCGGTGTCCCCATCGGTCTGCCCTGCGTTACCACCACCACCCTCGCCGTCGGTGCCGCCTACCTCGCCGAGGAGAAGGCTATCGTCCAGAAGCTCACCGCCATTGAGTCCCTCGCTGGTGTCGACATCCTCTGCTCCGACAAGACCGGTACCCTCACCGCCAACCAGCTTTCCGTCCGCGAGCCCTTCGTCATGGAGGGAGTCGACATCAACTGGATGATGGCCGTCGCCGCTCTCGCCTCTTCGCACAACATCAAGGCCCTCGACCCCATTGACAAGATCACCGTCCTCACCCTCAAGCGCTACCCGAAGGCCAAGGAGCTCATCGCCGACGGCTGGAAGACGGAGAAGTTCACTCCCTTCGACCCCGTCTCCAAGCGTATCACCGCCATCTGCACCCATCGTGGAGTCCGCTACACCTGCGCCAAGGGAGCCCCCAAGGCTGTTCTCGCTCTCACCGACTGCACCGAGGAGCAGTCCGCTCTCTTCAAGGAGAAGGCGGCTGAGTTCGCCCGCCGTGGTTTCCGTTCGCTCGCCGTCGCCGTCAAGGAGGAGGATGGTCCCTGGGAGATGCTCGGCATGCTGTCCCTGTTCGACCCCCCTCGTTCCGACACTGGCCAGACCATCATTGAGGCCCAGGCTCTCGGTCTTCAGGTTAAGATGCTTACTGGTGACGCCCACGCCATCGCCGTCGAGACTTGCCGCATGCTCCAGCTTGGTACCAAGGTTTACAACTCCGACAAGCTCCTCCACTCCGACATGGCCGGCACTTCCATCCACGACCTTTGCGAGCGCGCCGACGGTTTCGCCGAAGTCTTCCCCGAGCACAAGTACCAGGTCGTCGAGATGCTTCAGCAGCGTGGTCACCTTACTGCCATGACTGGAGACGGTGTCAACGACGCTCCCTCCCTGAAGAAGTCTGACTGTGGTATTGCCGTCGAGGGTGCCACCGAGGCCGCCCAGGCCGCCGCCGATATCGTCTTCCTTGCCCCTGGTCTGTCCACCATCGTTTCCGCCATCAAGCTCTCTCGCCAGATCTTCCAGCGCATGAAGGCCTACATCCAGTACCGTATCGCTCTTTGCCTGCACCTTGAGATCTACCTGGTCTCGTCCATGATCATCATCAACGAAACTGTCCGCGCCGATCTCATCGTTTTCCTTGCCCTGTTCGCCGATTTGGCCACCATCGCCGTCGCCGTAAGTAAACTCCTCCTATTACTACTATTGATGCGGTGTCTAACAATTTCTGCAGTACGACAATGCCCACTTCGAGAAGCGCCCCGTCGAGTGGCAGCTGCCCAAGATCTGGATCATCTCCATCGTTCTCGGTACCATGCTCGCCGCCGGCACCTGGATTCTTCGTGGCACCATGTGGCTCACCGAGGGTGGTCTCATCCACGAGTACGGCTCCATCCAGGAGATTCTCTTCCTCGAGATCTCTCTGACTCAGAACTGGCTCATCTTCGTCACCCGTGGCTTCGAGACCTTCCCCTCCATCCACCTCATCGGTGCCATTGCCGCCGTCGATGTCCTGTCCATCATCTTCTGCGTCTTCGGCTGGTTCTCTGGTGGCCGTGGCGAGCCTGCCTCCCCTCCTTCGCTCAACAAGTTCCTGTCCGACGATGGCCGCACCGACTTCGTCACCGTCTGCGTCGTCTTCGTCTACTCCGTTGCCGTCACCATCGTCATGGGCCTGGTCTACTATGTCATGACCAACATGAAGAGCCTCAACGATCTCGGCCGCAAGAAGCGCAGCGTCACCGACACCCTGATCGAGAACGTCCTTACTCAGCTGAGCAAGGTTGCCCTCGAGCACGAGAAGGACGACAAGGGCGACAGGTTCTACATTGCCAACCGCACCGTTGTCGAGGAGGGTTAAGGAACCAATATTACCCAAAGACAAGATGTGGTTCCGATATAGAGTCTTGTTCTTCTTTTTTCTTTACAAGTGCGAAAGAGACATTGCGACAGCGTGTTCATCATTTCCCACGCAAAGCATTCTGCAAAAAAACCAATTTTCTTTTGCTTATTTCAAAAATCAACATCCACCACATATAGAGGGACAAGAGTTGGATTTCCGTAAGGGGGGAACCTGGATCCTAAGGGCTTTTTTTCTTCTCTTACCCAAACAACCCGAACAAAAACTGTCACTAATGGCCCCCCGATTTTTCTCATAATTGTAACAAAAAGACCATTGTTCTGGCGTTGGTCGGGTCGGTCGGATAATCAAATCGATTTTTTTAACTGTTAAAAATTACGCTCTCGTTCTCGCTCCTCTCCATCGTGACATGTCTGTAAAACTGCCGATCCCAGAGTCTTTTGGTTTCTGGGCTTTCTGAGTGAGAGTTTCAAACACTTTGATGACACACTTGGGAAAGACGGACGATTACCGAAGGAAAGCCCAACGAAACTCTAGTCTTTCCTCTAGTGTCTCCTCCCACTCGGTCCTGGAGACGGGAACCCGGTCGCCGGGAAACTCTGCCCCACACAGCCACAGTCTTACTCTTCGGAGGAAAAAAAAAAGTCTTTTGCTGCCTCGTCACATGATCCGCAACTCGGTCTGTTTTGTGCCCGCTCCCGGGCCCTTCTCTTCATGCGTCGATACCCCTTCCCGACTTTGTTGAGGAAGGAAGAGAAGAAGCTGAGGAGCCTACTGGGCTCGTGTTCCCACCCATATTGGCGCACGTCTTCTCGCTGGCTCTCCGTTCCGTGAACAGGGCCACCGGAAGATGGGATTTCCTGTTTGTGGCAACGACTCGCGCGCCTCGTTGTAGAAGGCGGCATGGACCGTTTCCCGGTCTTGGTGTTATTTGTAATGTTGGTATGAGGTTGTATTCTCCCCTCGTGGCAATCTTGTTGAGCGGCCGTGACGAATGCGCGGGAGTCCCGTTGGCACGTGTTTTCTGTTTGCGCCTTATCTGTACCCGTCCCATCTCTCTCTAGATTTTTTTTTTCGTGTTTGTCTTGGCAAGTCTTTTTCTTCCCCCGTTTTCCTTTCGGGATGTCCGGACGGAAGGACAGGAATCCCGGTGATGAAGTGTGTCCCACTTCTGGGAAAAGTCACGGTCCTTTCCTCCTCCACCGGGCTAAGGCGAATTCGTTTCCGAAGTGGAAGGTTTTTTTTGACAGGTTTCTTCCGCTCTCGGTTTTGGAAGGATCGAGTTGGAGGATGAGGATTGTGCGTTGTTTTAGGGATGGGGATTTCCTTTCCCATTTTGTTGTCTTCGGATCGGGACTGGATACGAGGAGGATCAGAGCATGTTTGGATTTACTCCTTCGGGTTGTCTTTTTTTGTTTCACTTTGCATTGGGGGATTTTCCTCGGATGAGGGTCGAGGCTTGCTCGTATAGACCGTCTTTGCTTCTCGGGTCGTGGGCCGTGCTGCCATGCGGATGAGAATCTGGGATGCTCTTCTGGGGTTTCAGTCCGATCGAGTTCTGGGCTTGGAGAGGGTTTACGATGCGGGTACACTGTGTCGAGGGAACTCGCCATGACTGCCGGGTGAGCGTATTCAAAGACCTGCCATGAATCACGTGTCCCAGGAATCTTGGGAGCCTCGCCGACTAGCGGACAACGACATGGCTGATGGATGGGGGTGTATTCGCATCACGAATAGCTGAACAGTATATAAGGGGCGGCAAGGGCCTCGATTGGGGAAGACCAAGACGACATGGAGCTGCGATGGTTGAAACTTCCACAGCCCATGTGTATCCAGGGTACTTGGACAGTCGACAGTTGGACCTGGGCCCGCAAGCCGGCCGGGGAGAGCTGACGATCGCCGGGCCGGTGAATCCCTCGGCTCCGTCGTCGCTCCGGTGGTGAGTATACGTACGCGATAGGCCGGCGGCGTCGGCGACCGAGGTAACGAGGGATCAAGTGACGTCAAATGGTGGCCGTCGACCGTTCTGACATCCAAGGACCATGCAGATGGGTCACTTCTATACTTACTTTCGTCGGCCGCTCGTCAAAACAGACAGCCCTGTGGAAGAGATCCTGATGATCAGGCTGGACGCTGGCGCTTAAATACCTACATGTTCGTGAAGAAGTATACTCATTATGTTGATGCACACGTCCTGTGCCCGCCCGTTGTAGTACAAAGGAGTACCTTCTGAGAATCTCGTCAACACACAACCACAGCTTTGACGACGTCGTGCCTTCCGGCGAGGCAAGAACATCCATCGGCGCATCGGGCGCATCGGGCGCAAAGGGCCCGAGAGCTACCGAGACCCGGCTCCGCCGTCGCTCCGGCAGCGAGTATACGAATGCGATACGATGGCGGCGCCGGTAACGGAGGTAATGAGGGTCAAGCGGTGTCGAATCGTGACCGCCGAGCGTGACATCATAGGACTCCCCGAACTGGCTCTCGCGATGGCGGTCCTCAACATGGCGTGGTCGTATTTCACGGCATGCTCCGGAAGAGGTATCGACTACGTAACGTCGGCCTGCCGCGATAACAGCAGACGACGAGATGTTTTTATAAGTTTCGGAACCCTACCCCCTCCCCTTCTCTCTTCCTCGCCAAGCGTACATAAAAATAAGAGGCTTCGTAAAGTCTGCTGGGAGAAGTGGCGTCGTAGGCAACGATGTCGACTTTTGCTTGTGGGTGTCCAGCCAATGGAGAAGGTGGATGATTTCGCGAACATCAGAAGCGAACTTGGCAATCGACTTGCCTTTAGTAATTATTACGCCGGGGGGAAGGTTACCTTACGAATAAGACGACGAGGATGGACGACAGAGGAAGCGAGCTGCGTCGGCGTGGTCGCGTTATGACGCAGCAGAGCGGCCAGCTTTGGCATGGTGTTGAGTGTATCTGTATCGTCACCAGAAACCACGAACTCAAAGCTGGGCCTTGAAAGTCGCACTTCGCGAGGCGTGGTTGAAGGAGAAAAGACAGCGGAACAGCTGTCCTTGCTGTGGTTTTATAGTGAAAGGGGTCGAAGTAGGTTGCGGCGACCTCTTGTCTGTTCGGCGGAACAGAAAGCTATGATCCTGCGTGGAGTTAGATATGTGTGACCAAGCTAATAGATAACGACGCGACTGGCGGCTACTATGAGACAACAATGCCACTGGGATCCGTGTATGGGATTCAGAAAACTGAGAGTATCGGCAGCGGCACGACGATACAGGCAGCTCAAGCAGAGAGCGTCTGATCTGGAGGACCACATCGAGTCTTCGGCGTACAACCCTTCATTTATCGATGGATTCTTTCACGAGATCAAGCCTTCGCGCTGCTGAGGCTGGCTCTCGGTACCACATGGTCCTCGATAGCCTCAGCGACGGAGCCTCGGCAAGCGCCTTTACCAGCGCTCCCATAAAGTCACCAGCACCATTCGACTCCAATCGTGACAACTTAGGTGGCTCTAGCACCAAGTTCTCTTGCAACTTCTCGCGGAATAGCCGGAACGTATTCCACAGACAAGAGAATAAAATGCCCAGCCACTCGCAAGACGGACATTTCTCACGCCAATGGTAACGGTTGATCGGGTCTGGTCTCCCAATTGATTGGACAAGTGTTGCCGGAACGCTTTGACGAGAAGCTTCTCCACCAAGAATGAGTGGACAGTGGCACGTTCTGGCGTGCGTCTGGTGTCCGTCATCGCCGCTGTCCGCCTATTCACAGCCGCGTCGCCCGGTATGTACTCCAAGGTGCCGATTCTACTGGTTAATCCGTGCAGAAAATCATCGGCCCCGCTCTACTAAGGCCGAAAACCTACCCTCCAAAGACTGGGAACATGGCGATATCAGCAGGGTAGGGGGTTGATGCACGGCCCGGGCCGAACGTACGATGGCCACTATATATAGTAAGCTCTTGAACGACATTTCCATGCTTTGAGCGGGCAACCCATCGCGCACAGCTGGACTTCAATAGTAGCGCCATCTGGAAAATGACCTCCTTGACAGGAACCTATAAAGGGCCGGAAAGTATGCTAGTTCCTGTCTGTTACAACACCGACAGAACTGTCGTACCGGGCGCGGTGGTGTCATTGGTGCCCTATGACTGGCACTGTAAACTTTCGTTCGCGTGATTCCTATGTTTGGAAACCATCAAGTCAAAAGAGAAGGCTTACCAAAAGAGGGAGAATGAAGATTTCGTCGTCCATCACCGCTGGCTCTCGCGTATACCAGCATTGGTTCACGTCGCAAGACGCGATGGAGAGCCTGCCATCTCAAACCGGACGGGCCCATCGGAGCATCTGTGCCTGGATGTGGGTTGTCGTCTTCAGATGGCCATTACTGCTGCTGGCTCTGTTGCGGTCTGCGTCGCTGATCCTGTTGGTTTTATAGCAAGGCTTCGGCGCCACCGTATGGCATTATCTCAACCTGCCTGCCAACGGCCTCCCGCGGTGACTATAAAAGCCATACCTCATCGTCTGCAATTGCTCTCAGAACCAGCCATGTGTCGCAGATGGCATACTTGTCTCTGTCGACTCTTCTCACAAGTCGAGGATGGACTGTCCTCTTCTCGACACCCATCCTCTCCTCGACGCGAACGAGTAATGACTGGCGTCCACCTTCGTGCGCAAAGCCTGCTGTATCGTGCTTCCAGCTCCGTCCCGGACCTGTCGCGTATTCCCAATCGATCAGTATAGGGAGATGACGGACGGCGAAAGGGGGTTACGAACCGACGACATTAGCTAGGCTTGGCCCACCGCCTGCCTATATGCCAGCGTGGCGTAGCTGGAGGGAGCTTGTGCCCTGGGTTCAGCCATGGACCGATCGCGCATTCATTATGCAGCAAGGTGTCTATGGCTGAGTCCTGTACAGAATCTCAAGCGAGGTTAGCTTCCTTGCGCAAGACGGGGCCAATTTATTTTGGGGAGTTTCTGAATCACCGGGGAAAATGAGCGATACTTCAGAAGAATTAGTCCCCAGGCAACTCAAGATGAGGAGCGAAAGCGCGGGTGCAGGTTGTACTTAAATAGGTGCCATGGACGTTGCGCGATATACGGCAAGGTATTCTGGTCGAGGGCCTCTCTCGCTGAGGGAGCATAGCGTGTGCTCTTTGAACCCTGAGTAATTGATCTAAATCGCCGTGTCATGGTCAAGCCCCAGCAGCCTTGCAACTCCGATGTACCTACGCCAGGGCCAGCACGACAGCCCGCAAGCCGTGACGTGAATCGGAGTTGAGAATGCCGGACTATAAGCAATCGGCAATACGACGCCATCAGAAGTTCAAGAGTCCAAGCACCTAGTCACACATCATGGCCTTGGTAATCAGTCGTTAAATGAAGCTAGTAAGTATGCAAGTCTAAGCCTACCGGTCACCCCGTCCACCAAGAAACATACATGGCGGCGGGACAGGACCTCTTCACCCTTGAACCCCCTCTTCCGGGGGGGAAAGCAAGCCTCGTGATATCAAAATCAACCAACCAAACCGACCAGTCCATCAGTCATCAACAACAAATCGCCGCAACGCCGTGCCGTCGCCCCCTCTCGGAGCAAGAAGGGCTGGACCACATGCCTCATCCAAAAGACGATGGAGAGTAGCTGAACCTTTCTTTCCTCGTATCGATATTATCGGAATCAAGTCAAACCACTGCAGCCGCCTGCCGAACATCCATCTGTCTCTTTTCTTTTCTTCCTTGTCTACTTGCCCGCGGCGACGCCTTCGACGAAGCTGAGCGCCTCCTCGGTCGGCACGCAGTCGATGGAACTCGTCTTGTTGTGGAACGTGACACCGTAGCACTTGTCGGCGATGTGGACGATCTCCGGACGGAAGGTGGTGCAGATGAACTGCGTGCCGGCCTCCTGTGAGATGGACTCGAGCAGGCTGGCGACGGCGGTGCGGTACTGCGCGTCGAGGTTGGCGTCGACCTCGTCGAAGATGACCATGGGACTGCTCTCCGTCTGCTGGAGGGCGAAGATGAGGCACAGGGCGCACAAACCTGGTTGTTTCGTTAGTAAACAGGCACGATATAAACACTGCAAAGACACGCGGCGACTTACTCTTCTGACCACCACTGAGCTGCTGGATCCTCTGCTGCTCGTCGAGCGTCTTGGAGTTGAAGGACACGCTGATGCCGACGCCGGTGTAGTTCTCGACGCCCCTCTGCTCGTCGTCCGACTCCTCGGGCTCGATGCGGCGGTCCGTACGGCGCTGGATGACCAGGCGGCCGTGTCCGGCGGGAACGAGCTTCTCGAAGATCGTGGCGAACTCCTTGGACACCTGCTTGAATGTACGCTCGATGGCCTCGTCCTTGCGCTGGTCGAGGTGCGCAACGAGCTCCTCGATGGACTCCTGCGAGGCGTCGAGCTCCTTCCGACGCTTGAGGAGCTGGTCCTGCTGCGAGGTGAAGCTGTTGTACTGCTCGAAGGCCTTCTTGTTGACGTGCTGGAACTTCTTGAGGGCGTTCCGGACCTTCTTGAGCCGCGAGTCGATCTGCCGGGGGTCCATGTTCTCGTACTTGTCGAACGCTTCCTCCGGCAACACACCGAGGTCTCTGATCGCCTTGGCGGCGTCCGCGGCTTGAGCTGTGTACACGGCCTTCTTGGACATGCTCTTCTCAATGGCGCTGCGCTGCTTGGCCTCCCTTGCGGCGACGGTGCTGCGAATCTCCTCCTGCTCCGCCTTCTTGGCCTCGCGACGGTCCAGCTTGCCGCCGAGCTCCTCGAGCTTGCCCTCGATCTCCTCGATCTTCGTCTCGATGGACTTGGTTTCCCGCTGGAGCTTCTTGAGCTCTCGCTGGGCCTCCTTGAGGCTGCCGGACTCGGCGGATGACGAGTTGTTCTCGAAAGCCTGGCTGTTGAGCTGATCCAGCCGCAGCTGGAGGTTCTGGTTGATGTCCGTCTCCAATATCTGCTTTCGGCTCTCTGCGTCTCGCCTCTTCTTGCAGGTGTCGTTCCACTCCTTCTGGAGTCGCTGCACCTGCTCGTCGAGCTCGACGAGTTGCCTTTCCTCGGCGTTACTGAGGGCCTTCTTAAAGTCGGACGCCAACTCGGCCTCGTCTGCGGCAAGACTCTCGGTGAAACCCCTCATGTCCCGCTCGACCAGGTCGCGGTGCATAACTGCGTCGTTCAAGCGCCTCTTCTCATGCTCAAGCTGAGCACTCTTGTTTGCCAGTTCGTGCCTCAAGGGCTCGAAGCCGGCCTCCAGTTGACGGAGCTTCTGCTCAGCCTTAGTTACCTCACCCATGGCGCGGGTGATCTCCTGCTGCTTCTGCTCGATCTGGCTCCTGATCTCGTCCGACTGCTCCAGGAGGCGCTCGTACTCGCCGCGCCACTTGTTAACAGCCATAACTGCTTCCATCCTGGACCGCCTGGGGTCGATGTATCCGCCAGTCATCGCGCCTCTCTTATTCGTGGTGTCGCCGTCCAGGGTGATGGCATCAACACCGTGACTCCTTGCGTACTGGCCTCCGACGCTCAGGTTCGGGCACACAACGACCTTTCCAAAGACCTGCTGGAAAGCCTTCTCGTACGTCGCATCGTACCGGATCTTGCTGATGAGCGGCACGATGCCGTCGTGAGAGCGGGGCATGTTGACCTGTCTCGGATGGAGGCGGTTAAGCGGCATGAAGGTAAGTCTACCGCCGTAGGTGGAGCGCAGGTGGTTTGTGAGCTTCGTCGCTGTCTGATCAGTGTCGACGATGTAATGGAACAAACTATTGCCAGCAATCTGCTCGACCGGAAGTCGGTAGGTGTCGTTGACGTCGAGGAGCTCGGCCATCGTGCCATAAGCACCGGGGATGTCTTCGGTCTGCTTGAGCCGTCGGATCGTGTTAAGACCGCGAGCGGTGTCGCCGTCCATCATCGTGCTGAGCTCGCGCTCGGCTCGATCTCTCTCCTGCCGCGCGTCGTTCAGGATGGTGTCCAGCTTCTCTTCCTGGCGCAGGAGCAGCTTCCTCTCATCATCGAGTTTGTCCAAAACCTCTCGCGCCTTGCTGACTTCCTCAAATAGTTCGGTCCGCGAGCCGCCAGAGTTTTGCAGTCGCTCTCTCAGATTCGCGACGTCGGTTTCCAGCTGCTTGATGGCGTTTTCGGTCCTCGTGACGTCCTCATCGGCATCCATCTTGTTTGCCTTGTGGCTCATGAGTCTCGAATGCAGGTCCTCAATCTCGGCCCGCAAGTACTTATCACGCTCGGCCTTGTTCTTAAATTGAGAGCCGCGACTCTGCTTGGTGAAGAGGCGGTTGCGAGCGGCCTCAGCGGTGTCTAGCTGTCGCTTCTTCTCTTCCTCCTGAGCCTTCCTCCTGGTGTATTCCGGGATGATGTTGTTGAGCTCCTGCTTCTTGGCTGAGATCTCCTCAATGGTCGCCGCGAGGTCGGTCTCGTGCTGCTCGGCAGCCTGCACAGCCGCAGACTGGCCGTCCGACAAGGTCTTCACCTTGAGCTCCGCCTTGGCTCTGGTCTTGGCCGTCTCGCGGCGGTCCTCCTCGAGCTGGCGGCGCTCGACCTTGAGCAGATCCATCTCCTTGGTCAGCTTGTGAATCTCGGATTCCAGCTTCGCAAGCGTCTTCTCGGCATCCTTGAGCTCGGTCCGGATCGTATCCGTGTTGTCGAGACCATTTTGGCGAATGTTTTCGATGCGCTCGAGTTGTTCCTGAATCTGCTGTTGCTCCTGATAGTATAGCGCGTACTCGAGACACCTGCGCTCTCGGTCCTTGTCCTGGAAACCACGGAGCTCCTCCTTCTCCTCCTCGAGCTCGGCTAGACGCTCCTTGATGTAGCCGAGAAGCTCGTCAATCTTTTCTCGCTTGTTGTTCGTCTCGTTCATGATCTTGAGCGATTCTGTTCGACGCGCCTCGTAGACCTGGGTACCGGCAACCTCCTTAAGCAGCGTGAGTCTGTCCGACTCCTTCATGTTCGTCAAGGCCGTGACACGGCCCTGGGGCACGATGTAGTACGGGTTCGACCTGGAGAAACCGGCGGCCTCGAGCAGGTTGATGACGTCGGCCTTGGTCACGACCTTGCGATCGACCGAGTACTCGTCCTTCTTGGTTCCGATGGTGCGGCGCAAAATAACCTCCTTGCCGCCGCCGTGGAAGCGCTCGTCGCTGTTGTCGAAGATGATCTCGACGTAAGCCGACATGACGGCGGATCCGGAACCCTCGTGCAGCAGCGCCTGGCGCTCTTCGCGGGTCATCTGGGTGTAGGCATCGCTGAGGACGAAGCGGATGGCCGCGAAGAAGTTACTCTTGCCGGATCCATTGCGTCCGACGATGACGTTCGTGCCGGGGGAGAAGGGCTCGATGACGGTCTGGTCCTTGTAGCTGCGATCAGGTCAGCGGGGTCTGCGGCGGTCGGGCGGTGTTGTAGCGAGCGGCGCACCTCTTGAAGCCTTGGATGATAATCTGTTTAATATACATGGCGGGATAGAGGGGCGCGGCCTCAAGGGCAGCGAATTTGCGGGGTTCAAGTCGCTGTTGGGTTCAAATGAATGCGGCGCAATATTTTCATCTGTTTGCCTTGCGACGTAAGGTTGGTGATGGTGGGGATTTGACGCGTCAAGGAACCGCGATGCCCTCGACGTGGGACGTGGAGGATCAGGGCGCGTCGAATCTGGGGGTGCACTCATTTGGCAGGTGGCGCGTGCCTGAGGACAGTTGGGTTTGGACAGTGTGCAGCCATAGGGCACTGTAAAGACACTGTACGCTTCCAGCCCATATATTAGGAAATCGCCAACGCCAACTACAAGCGCATCAACAAGCTGGCAACTTCTCCGTAAAGTCCTCTGTCAAATTTTTTTCTACTTTAGTCATATAATCTAAAATGTAATGAAAAGCGTTACTGGTGGAATAAGGCCCGGCTAGTCCGCGTGGAAGACGTTTCCGTTCAACGACTCAAGTCACTGGCGCGTCGACCACGCCGTTGTCCCGAGTATTTGGCGTTGGTTGCACGACGCTCTTCCCGCACGTGAGGAATCCAGCAAACTCAGTGGCCCAAGAGCCGCGAACAGGGTTTCTTTGGATCAGATTGACGCGCCGCATCAGCTATTGCGCTTCATCGTGTCCAGGTGCTGCGCTGCTCTCCGACACGGGCAGCTCGCGATGCCAACTTGTGCTCAACCTGCTCCTTCTCGAGTAAGCGAAGGAAGGAGATGCCGTCGTTGCGGGCACGCTGACTCGACAATCTCAAAATTCAAATCCGTCTGGTCATGCTGTAAGCTTATTAGCGACTTTTGGCTGACCTTTCTTCACGCGGCACTGCCGTTCGGTCGCTCTCAGCTCAACCCGCCCAACCCAATGAAAATTTGACCTGAATCTTGCGCTCAATCGGAGCGCGAACCTTGTTGTTAGATGGGAAGTCAGGATGCCAGTCCGGAGGTCCAAGAGGCCCAATCATCGTCGGCCGGTCGTTGAAACCGCAGCCGACTCGATCGGCTCCCACACCAGATCGACCCGAGAAGACGTGTGCGCAAATGTTCGACAATACCCTCCCGACCTCCGTTCCCATAAGCCTTGTCTTGGGAAGAGTGAATGGCCCGCCCGTCCTCGCCGAGACAAGACGTTGCCGGAGAAGGGTGAGTTGTGGACCATGGAGGGCACACTGCTATGGACTGGCTGTGGAAGAGAAAGGGCTTTCACCCCAACGGCCCCGACAGTTCCGCGTTTGCGTTGGCCCCCATCCGGTTTGGCAGAGGGGGAGCCAATGCGCATGCAGTCAACGTCTGTCTGTGTCTCAAGATCGCAGGATGGGGGCGAAGAAGCTTGTGTGGGTGTGCAGTGCAGTGCGACCCGCGTGAGTGCGCGCGCGTGGATGTGTGTGTCGGTGTGCCTGAGCAGCAGCATTCATGATACCGGGCGATCAACGACTAGTTTGAGCTTCAACATGGATGGAGCCGGATCCGTCCCATATGCACCCCGGTCGACTCGGACAGGAGCTCTGCGCACTGGCCATGCGGCCGACACATTGTACACGTATACTCCGCGGACCAGGACCACGTATCACGCAGAGTCACTCACCGACGCTGATTAAGGTGCCGGCGCAGGCGCCAAAAGGTTGAGGCGGCTCGACGATCGGATCCGAGGATGCGAGGATGCGAGCGCCAGGTGGGTGTTCTCAAAAGGGAAAATGACTATGAGTGAGCGAAAGGGGAAAAGGACTTGTGAAAGAAAGAAAGAAGCGTCCGGAAAGCATGACAAGTGACACGAGAAACAGACAGGGGCGCAAATGGCCGAGGCGGGTAAGACATTCCAGGTCGCCCTGGCACAACAGCCAGGGGGGAACGGACGGGACGGGCGGAGCAGAGAGGTCAAAATGAGGCCATCGTAATCGGGAGAAGAGAAAGAGAAGGAGAAAGAAATAAAGATTGCAAAATACGTCGCAACCCATTCACTGTGCAGTGTCGATGGAGGCCGAAGTAGAGAGCGAGGCAATGTGAATGTAGCAGCAACAAGCAATGCGAGGCAACCAACCATCAGTCGACCAGCCAGTTACCTAGCCATCCGGCCATCCAATGATCCAACAATCCTCAGGCCGTCAACGGCAATGGCAACGGCGACGACGACGACGGCAGCAGCAAGGCCCCCGGGAAAAGTTGGAAATTTGAATGACCCAAGGCGAATCAGCGATGGCGTGCCGCTGGAACGCCAAAATCTTGGGAACCCTCCGCTGGGACCGAAAGAGCCACTTCACGCCAAGACTCCCGACCTTACCCCACGTCCTTGTGCCAGCTTACTTCCAATTCGAGGCATCAAACCAGGACCGAGGGAGATGGCCGCAGCTGCACGCCCTGCCTTGCCTTGCCTTAGGTACGTATGCCTGTGGTGATCCTCGCGCCGTCTCCTGCAGCAACAGCAGCAGCACCAGCCGCTCCAAGGGCAGCGCCCATCAGAAACTCCCGCCCTTGCCGTCCATTCGGTTCCCGTCCATCCATCTCCTCCCCATCGACCAGTCGGTCCATCATCCAGTCATCCATCGAGTGGTTCGAGGCTGGCGGGCAGTCGTCGGATTTTTCGAGGTGCGCATGGCAGCGAGACTGCCGGCTGCCCAGTGCTGGGATTTCTATAGGGCGAAGAAAGCGTCCCGTCTGTGTGTAAGGCAAGGTGGTCAGTCGGAGAGCATTGCAGCCCGGTCTGGACTAGCCTCCAAGGGGTAGCCCGGCATGTTCATCACTTGCCCGGCCTAGGAGCGAGGACAGATCTGTCCCATCTGGCGTGCGTGGTATACTTATTAGATGCGATGGAATATATCTGGGGTTCACCGTTGGGGGCAGACCGTTCTGTGCCACGCTCACGCCTAGGTAAGCGGCGCTTCGTTCACCGTGTCAGCCAGCCAGCTCTGCTTGGTGAAGAAAGCCACGCGTCGTTGGCTGGCGTCAAGGGGGAGACAACGATGCGATGCACTGGCATGAAGCGTTCAGCAGCCCGGGAGAGACGCCGCTAGAGATGTGCCGGCCATCGGGGATCTCGTATGTTCAAGATAGGGACGAGACATTGAGGCAAGTCCAAAAAGTCCGTACGCGCGAGGGAAGGGAGCGAAGCGCGAGGGACACACGCGTACCCTGGGCACCATGACAGGCTCCGCAGTCCAGGGAAGTGCCGAGCGGGAGGAACTCTGCGCGGAGATGGACGGCAGAGACAAGAGAAAACTCAAAATAGAAAGAAAAGTTCCGAGGGCTCTCGAGGCCAGACGGGTGAAACTACGATTACATCCGTACGTCCTCAATGTGGTTGATTCTTTTTTTCCCTTTCCCCTCCCCAAGAGCGGTGGCGTACATATGGTTGGTTTCCGGTTGTTGGGTTGGTCTGGATGTTCCCGGCCTGCATCTGAACTTTTTTTCCCTCTTTCCTCGAGTACTTCAGGAACCTGACAGGTAGGCAACTGGTATGTAATAAGGCGTGATCGATATCTGATGTAAGTTCAGGTACATGGCAGTCTGGATATGGTGGTGGCGTCGGAGTCTAACAAGAGACGCAGACGTCCCTCGATGCCTCGAAAGGTAAATCCAAAAAGGAGACGTGATGGGCTGACCAAGCTTCGTGTGGCAGAGATGATGGGCAGGCAACCGCTGTGGTCCGATCAGTCTGAACATGAGAACGCGATTGATGACAGCGCCGAAGGACAGATCCAGCGGGAACCTCCCCCGGACAGGAGGCCCGGCAATTCGGACCAACAAGTTGGCTTGTCTTCATGAGATAGAACAGGTCGAGGCGCGGCGCGGCACGGCACGGCGGCGTGACAAGGAAAGAAACAGGCGGACGAGAAGAGACGACGACATGTCATGGAAAAAAAAGACGGTTGGAGGAGGAGAAGCCTCGAAGGACGACGACGACACTGAACCATAGCAGACACTGGAGCAGGGTTTATTGTTTGCTGGAGTGGAGGCGGACCGGGGACACTAGATGACGCTAAGGAAATTAAGCGAGACGCCGTCGCTGGGTGAAGGAACGGCTGGCTTTCCTTCCTTTTTTTTTCTCTCACGGGCCCACGGGTAATTATAAAAGTACTGCAGGCATGCCTTTAAGACTGTCCGGGCCCCTCCACCCCAAAATTTCCCTTCCAGAGCGCAGTCCCGGTGCTGCTCTCTTTTGACCCGACCCCATCGAGGCACGAATCCGCCACTTTCATTGGCTCGATCACCTTTCTGAGGCCGGCACTACAGGCACTCACCACTACCGCAGCACCGCAGCAACGCACCACAGCACTTGTCTAGCACGCAACCAAAGGTCCAGACGCGCGCAGTTCCAAGTACTGGGGCTCTCTATACCGCACCAGTGCCACCCACTGTCACTGTCACTGTCCCGGTCGCTGCCTGCCTGCCTGCCTTGCTCACCGCAGCACCGCATTCCCGCCTCGCACCTGCCTGCCACTGCATCCCAAGCGTCCACCCAACCCGCGCGGTCGCTTCCTTCCCACTTAAGGCCGGCCTCCCGGAGCCTCACATCGCGGTGCCTTTTATTTTCTCGACCCGTTCGACCAGAACACCCCATCACCACGTGCGCGCACCACGTTTCCTCCATCGTTCTTTGCCCAGAATCGCCGTCGCTGCTCTATTCGACATCGCATCTCGGTGCGCAACGCAAATTCCCGCTTCAACCTGGCATTGCGACGCGACACACGTCCATCCTGTTCTGTTTGCTGTATGCATGCCTCTAGCAGCTCTTCAAAACAGGACTCGGCTTGATCCGCAGTGGACGCGATCGCGATTGCTTCCGGCCCCATCGAGCTTCTGCCCATCGCCGTTACCCGCACAAGACAGGTACGTACCTTCTCTCCCCCTTCAACCCTTCCAACCCCCGTATCATGCATATTGCCTCTTTTACACCATAACCTCTATTCCCCCGCCTTTCATCACAACGCCCCGATCCTTCCCGTCAGGTTGTCATTGGCGCTGCTCGGCGCTTGGTCTGGTCTCGGCCTATCGTCGTGTGGCGTCTTTCACCGCTATATCCCGTACGGTCCTTCCAATCGGTGGCATCTCGCCCTGTTACCATGAATCAGGTCGCTCCCCAGCGTGCATCACCTTGGTTTTGGCAAGTCAGGATGGCATGCACCGCGTGTTTAGACTTTCGCCCTGTTCTGGCTTCTTCACTTTTTTTTGTTTTATTTAAACCCAGTCCATGCGTGCACCCGTTCTCAACAACTCGTCATTGGCTTGCTTCTCGGGACCGCCACTAACAGACATCCCGCGCAGATTCCCAACCTATGATGAGACTCCCGTCTAGCCCGTCATAATACCCAAAATGGCGTCGAGGTGCGTAGCGTCAACCGACCCTTTGCGGTCCCCCCATATCCCATCAAGTCGGAACTGGCACTAACCTTGTTGAAACAGACTTGACAGATTGGTCACGTGAGTCCTCCCACATGGCATCCCGATCATCGCCCCTGCTTGTGTGCGAGAGACACATCCCTGTTCTCTTGTGCCTCGTCCCATTTGCGCCTCGTCGTCTGAGGTGAGAGGTGAAGTGCGACCAAGGCCCTGCTGACTTCGTTACACAGGATTCTCGAAACGGGAAGCACCCGTCTGATTCGTGACACTGCTGTCAACCAGCTTGCTGACTGGCAAAAACAACACCCAGAAGAATTATTTAACCTTCTTACCAGAGTGGTTCCGTATCTTAGGCATAAAGACTGGGAGACGCGTTCGACAGCAGCCAAGGCCATTGGCAAGATTATCGAAAATGCTCCCCTATATGATCCAAACGAAGATGAAGACTCGGCCCTGGTCAAAAAGGACGAGCCTGAAGAGAACGGCCACGTGAAGAAGGAAGAGGAGAAGGACATCCCCTCCTTCGCTCACGATGAGCTCCTCAAGTTAGGAACGCTCAATGTCGAGCATATTATCAAGTATGGCCGCCAGCTGCTCAGGGGCGGTAACGTCGAATATGCACTCGCTTCCCTAGACCCTTCTGCTCGACTTGCACATCAAAAGAAGACCCTCAACGGACGACTAGGTCTTCTTGGCAGGGTCTTCGAGGACGCCGAGATGCCCGTCCTCGTTGAGAAGGATCCCAGCCCGTTCACCCCTCAAGACTCGGCGAACGGACACAATGGAGGCAAGGAGGGCGCCGCTCCTCACGGCCAAAATCAACCAGCGGAGGAGTCGGGCCTGAGTTCAAGGCAGCTCAACGTCCTGAAGAGGAAGCGGAAGAAGGAGCTGCAGAAAGCTGCCCAGGGAAAAGGTGGATTCGGAGACTTGTCGATTCGGAGGACGACAACAGCAGGCTCGGAAGGATTCGACGACACCCCTATGCCCGACTCCGATGCCAAGCAGAAGAACGGCAAGGTCAACGATTACTTCAACCTGGACAGGCCGACTGACGTCGACGAGGAGACAAAGGTCGTCAGTGAGTTTAAGGGCCCAGTGATGCCGATCAAATCCGAGCTCGAGGTGGACGACACCATGGAGGGTGCCGAGTGGCCCTACGACCGCCTTTGCGACTTTTTGAAAGTGGACCTCTTCGATCCCTCCTGGGAGACTCGGCACGGAGCCGCAATGGGTATTAGAGAAGTCATTCGTGTCCACGGGGCCGGGGCCGGAAGAGTCCGCTCCAGGTCTCGTGCCGAAAATGACCGTTTGAACCAGGCCTGGCTTGATGACCTCGCCTCGCGACTGTGCTGCGTCTTGATGCTGGATAGGTTCACGGATTACAGCTCTGACACGTCCGTTGCGCCCATTCGCGAGACTATTGGCCAGTCCCTCGGTTCCGTTCTTCGACACGTCCCAGCCGCGTCAGTCCACGGTATCTACAAAATTCTCTATCGCATGGTAATGCAGGACGACCTCCATCTCGACATGCTACAGTGGTCGGTGTGCCATGGCGGCATGGTCGGACTCCGATACGTCGTCGCCGTCAGGAAAGATCTTTTGTTGGAGGACAACGAAATGATTGACGGCGTCGTCCGTCTGGTCATGAAGGGGCTGGAAGAACATGACGACGATGTCAGATCAGTGAGTGCAGCCACGCTCCTGCCAATGGCAAAGGAGTTCGTGACACTGCGGCCCGGCTCTATCGACGGGCTCATCAACATAATGTGGGGCAGTCTTGCGGATCTGGGCGACGACCTGAGCGCCAGCACCGGAAAGATCATGGATCTTCTGGCGACCCTTTGCAGCTACCCCGAGGTCTTGAAGGCAATGGAAACATCTGCCGCGCAGGATGAGCAGCGCTCTTTCACGCTGCTGGTGCCCCGTCTCTACCCTTTCCTCCGACACACCATCACGTCCGTTCGCCTCGCGGTTCTGAAGGCCCTGATGACGTTCGCCAATCTGGGTGCCCAAAATTCCCGCGGCTGGCTCAACGGCAGGATCCTCCGTCTGATTTTCCAAAATATCCTCGTCGAGAGAGACCGGGAGACACTCGCCATGTCAATCGACGTCTGGACAGCTCTGGTTCGGTCCCTCTCGAAGACGCCAGAGATCCTGGCTGATGAGTTCGCTCCTCACGTGGACCCCCTGATGAGATTGACCCTTCATCCGATCGGCGTCTCGCGGCACCCGTTGCCCATGCCCGCGCACCTGTTCCAGAGGCCATCTGGCGGCACCTACACGGCAGTGACTGCGACACCGGCTCGCAAGGCTTCATCGCCCGATGCGGCGGAGAGGGCCCCCAAGCGTCGTCGCAAGTCTGCGAAGACCGACGACACACCCGTCACATCGCATACCCATGATGTCGACGGCCACATGATTCAGGGAGACGTCGATCTGGTCGGCATGGACACCCTCATCCGGTCGAGGGTCTCGGCTGCCAAAGCCATGGGCTTGGTCATGTCCTTTATCCCAGCTGCCAACCTGCCTGAATACAATCAGCTCATCATGGCAGGCCTCACTGATAGGGCATCCTCGACGCAGCTCACATCATGCATGGTCATCGACGAGTATGCTAAGAACAGTTCGACAACAGAAGCGGCTCAAAGATTTGTCGCTCCCCTGCAGAAGATCATCGAGACGGAGCGTCCCTCCCACTACGGCGATTTGGTTAGTTACATGCACCGGGTGCGCTCTCAATGCCAGCAACTCTTGAACATGTTCCGAGACCATGGCAAGGTGTCAAGCTCGAGACTACCAACCCTTGCAGTCCTCGTCCAGGGTGACGAGCAAGCGGGCCCTGGCGCGTTTTCCGTCACTGTCGCAGACAAGGTCGTCGGCGAGGACTTTGACAAGTTCAAGAAGGCCATGTCCCCAGGACAGCGACTGGTGGCCAGCCAGATGCTTGGAGAGGCGAGGGACGTGGCTTTGTCCGCAATTACCGATGCAAAGACAGCCAAGGACGCCCGTGACGTGCGTATCAAGGCCGCTGCCGCATGCGCCCTCGTCGGCATCAAGGCCCTCCCTAAGAAGCCTAGCCCTCTCATCAAGGGTATCATGGACAGCATCAAGACGGAGGAGAACCAAGAACTCCAGAACCGCTCCTCCGCAACGATTGCCAGACTCGTCCAGGTGTTTAATGAGATGGGCCGTCGCGGGCCTGCCGACAAGGTCGTTTCCAACCTGATCAAGTTCTCGTGTGTCGAGGTCGCAGAGACACCGGAATTCCCCGTTCATGCCGCCAAGACGGACTGTGTACTTTCCATGCAGAAGGAGGAAGACAGAGTCGACCACGCAGACGCAGCCAAGTGGGCGAAGGAGGTCAAGGCCGCGCGCATCACTCGCCGGGGCGCCAAGGAAGCTCTCGAGATTCTTTCCCAGACCTACGGTGCCGAGCTCCTCACCGCTGTGCCAACGGTCAGAGTGTTCATGGAGGACCCTCTCGTCAAAGCCTTCACCAGCGACACCTTGCCAGCGGACGCCAAGGACCCCGAGAACACGTTTGGCCAAGAAATCGTCGACGCCCTGTCCCTCATCCGAACCCTCATGCCAACTCTGGACAAAGCCATTCACCCGTTTATCATGGAGAAGGTGCCGCTAGTCATCAAGGCGCTGCACTCCGAGCTGTCTGTCTTCCGCTACATGGCAGCCAAGTGCATGGCCACTATTTGCAGCGTCATCACAGTCGAGGGAATGACGGCGCTCGTCGAGAAGGTTCTACCGTCTATCAGCAACCCGATCGACCTCAACTTCCGACAGGGCGCAATCGAGGCCATTTATCACCTGATTGCCGTCATGGGCGATGCCATCCTGCCCTATGTCATCTTCCTCATCGTGCCTGTGCTGGGCCGCATGAGCGACTCCGACAACGAGATCCGCTTGATCGCTACGACCTCCTTTGCCACCCTGGTCAAGCTGGTGCCGCTGGAGGCGGGCATTCCGGACCCGCCGGGTCTGTCCGAAGAGCTGCTTAAGGGGAGAGACCGCGAACGAACCTTCATCTCCCAGCTTCTGGATCCCAAGAAGGTGGAGAACTTCCAGATTCCCGTCGCGATCAAGGCGGAGCTCCGATCATACCAGCAGGAAGGTGTCAACTGGTTGCATTTCCTTAACAAGTACCATTTGCACGGCATTCTTTGCGACGACATGGGTCTCGGCAAGACTCTGCAGACCATTTGCATGGTCGCCAGCGACCATCACCAGCGTGCGGAGGAGTTTGCCAAGACGGGCGCTCCAGATGTCCGGCGCCTGCCGTCTCTGGTCGTCTGCCCCCCTACGTTGTCTGGCCACTGGCAGCAGGAGATCAAGGCTTATGCCCCCTTCCTCAGCGTTACAGCGTATGTTGGGCCGCCTGCGGAGCGCAAGTCGATGAAGGACGCGCTGGATAAGACCGATATCGTGATTACCAGTTACGATGTCTGCCGAAACGACGCCGAGGTCCTCGCCAAGTACAACTGGAACTACGTCATTCTCGACGAGGGCCACTTGATCAAGAACCCCAAGGCGAAGATTACCATAGCCGTCAAGAAGCTCGCAAGCAACCACCGTCTCATCCTAACGGGCACGCCCATTCAGAACAACGTCCTCGAACTCTGGTCCCTCTTCGACTTCTTGATGCCGGGATTCCTCGGTGCCGAGAAGGTGTTCTTGGACCGTTTCGCCAAGCCTATCGCCGCCAGTCGTTACAGTAAGGCTTCGTCCAAGGAGCAAGAGGCAGGCGCATTGGCCATCGAGGCCCTCCACAAGCAGGTGCTCCCCTTCCTCCTGCGACGACTCAAGGAGGAGGTGCTTGATGACCTGCCGCCGAAGATTCTCCAGAACTACTACTGCGACTTGAGCGACCTTCAGAAGAAGCTTTTCGACGACTTCCAGAAGAAGCAAGGCAAGAAGATTCAGGAAAAGGCCGGCAGCGAAGACAAGGATGCCAAGCAGCACATCTTCCAGGCTCTGCAGTACATGCGGAAGCTCTGCAACTCGCCCGCCATGGTGATGAAACCGACCCACACCATGTACGACGAGACGCAGCGCATTCTGGCGAAACAGGGCACTAGTCTCGAGGACCCGGTTCACGCGCCCAAGCTCACTGCTTTGAGAGATCTACTGGTCGACTGCGGCATTGGCGTGGAGGAAGCGGAGTCGAACGACCCTCTGTACCAGCCGATTAAGCCTCACCGAGCGCTCGTCTTCTGCCAAATGAAGGAGATGCTGGACATGGTCCAGAACACCGTCCTGAAGAGCATGCTGCCGGGCGTGTCGTACCTTCGTCTGGACGGCGGCGTTGAAGCCAACAAGAGACAGGATATAGTGAACAAGTTCAACAGTGATCCGTCGTACGACGTCCTGCTGCTGACAACCAGCGTCGGAGGTCTGGGACTCAACCTCACGGGTGCCGACACCGTCATCTTCGTCGAGCACGACTGGAACCCGCAGAAGGACATGCAGGCGATGGACCGTGCTCACCGCATCGGCCAGAAGAAGGTGGTCAACGTGTACCGCCTCATCACCAGAGGCACTCTGGAGGAAAAGATCCTCAGTCTGCAGCGTTTCAAGATCGACGTCGCCTCAACCGTCGTCAATCAGCAGAATGCAGGGCTGTCGACCATGGACACAGATCAGATTCTGGATCTCTTTAACTTGGGAGACACTGGGCCCAGTCTCATATCAGACAAACCCCAGAATGCGATGGAAGGAAGAGAGGAGGATATGGTGGACATTGAGACTGGCGACGTGGTAACGGGCAAGCAGCCTGGTAGGAAGGCTTACCTCGATGACCTGGGCGAGCTGTGGGACAACCGCCAGTACGAGGAGAGCTTCGACCTAGATGGCTTCTTGAAGACTATGCAGTGAGGAGCCGGGCCATTGGTTCAATGGCCTTGAGAAGCAAGGACCCGGAAGGACATGTGAATGGAGTTGGGCTTTGGCATCTGGTATTTTTAGAAGAGAGCGAGTTTGATGTTCTCGCGCTGGGGAGATCCCCAGTCCCGCTATGTCTACATCTCTGTATTGGTAACGAAGCATTGTGCAAACGTATGTAACATATGATAGCCTGCCGCCCCGAGAGACCGGGGCTTGTTAGGGTGGGTCGGACTGGCAGAATGCCGTCCATTGAATAGCGATTGTTAAGCATCACGAATCATTCATCCATCTTCTATTTCTCGCCCTGTAAACAGGTTACGCCCAGATCTATTACAGCACAAGAGTCAAAGAGTGCACAACAGTCACGTCAAACAAAGGACTTTTACAACAGATGGGAAAAAGCCTTAGTGACAATATGGCTACAGCCAAGGCCCCGACAATTCAGTTCATGTCGGACCTGCACCTGGAGGCCGGCCGACGATACCTGACCTTTGACTTTCCCGCCACCGCACCATACCTCCTGGTGGCTGGGGACGTTGGCAGCTTGGCTGACTACGACAAGTACCTCGCCTTTATCAAGCAGCAGACGGACAGCTTTGATAGGGTGCTACTTGTGCTGGGGAACCACGAGTTCCATGGGCTGAGCTACAACGACACGCTTGCAAGGGCAAGGCAGCTTGAGGGGGAAGCGTGTCTTGGAGGCAGGCTACACATCCTACACAGGAGGAGGTTCGATCTGCCCGGCTCGGATATCAGCGTCCTCGGGTGCACGCTCTGGTCCGCTGTCCCAGACGATGCGAGGGCCGCGGTGGAGGCCAGAGTCAAGGACTTTCAACACATCGCGGGCTGGTCCGTCGACCAACATAACCAAGCGCACGAGGAGGACGTCAAGTGGTTGGAAGAGGAAGTTCGGAAAGCAGCTGCCGAGGGGAAAGAGGTTATTGTAGCGACGCACCACGCGCCCTGCCTCGAGGGGACTTCGGAGCCGCGGTACGCGGGCAGTCCGTGGGGCAGCGCGTTCGCGACGGATTTGCTTCAGAGAGAGGCAGAGCTGTGGCAGGGACGGGTTGGGGTTTGGGTGTTTGGGCATACGCACTTTTCGACGGAGGTTGTTGTTGGGGGCGTGAGGGTTTTGAGTAACCAGAGGGGCTCTGGGAGGGATGCGAAGGATGGGTTTGATCCTGGGAGGGTCATTTGATATGGGTTTTGTTTCTAGGGTTTGATATCATTCATGTTTACGGGTATGGAATCGATGGTTGACAATAGATGATGGAGATACCAGCTCCATTTGCACGATGGAGCAGAGGGTTAAAGGATGGGTGGCAGTTTGTTCTTTCGCCATGCCTAGCCAACCCATTGCAAGAGACTCCGTCAATACAAGAAATGTATTCAACACCAACTCAGTACAACAACAACTCAATGTTAACAATGAAATGGCTTGTGGTTGTCCTCGGGTGGTACAGCTAGACAGGTCTTAGTTCGCCCGTAGCACAGACGGCGGGGTAATGCCCCGCACTTGTGATGCTCAGTGGCTGTTTGCTCACCACCAAAGCTGGCAGGCACCGGGCAGAATCCAGAACATTCCACACGATCGCACTGGATTGAACGCAACACAACAGAGGCCCGCACCCAGCTGCAGGGACTTTAGCATCTTCATCACATCATCGAGGAAAAATCGTCAAGATGCCTCTGGACTACAGCAAATGGGTAAGTCGCCAGCAGCCATAGCAACAGGCGGGGTGGTCAAACCACAGACAGCTAACCACCTGACGCAACCAGGACGCGCTGGAGCTCAGCGACGACTCGGACGTCGAGGTGCACCCCAACGTCGATAAGCGATCCTTCATCCGCGCGAAGCAGAACCAGATCCACCAGGAGCGCCAGCAGCGCAAGCACCAGATCGAGACGCTCAAGTACGAGCGCATCATCAACGATGCCCTCATGAAGCGCATATCCGCGCTGCTCGACGCGCTCAAGGCCCACGCCTCCGAGGCCGAGACGCGGAACCCGGGCGAGGTCGCCTTCCAGGCCGTCATGGAGTCCGCGGGGAAGCCCGAGGACGACCAGCCCCCGCCGCGCCCCGAGGGCGTCCACCAGGGCTCCGAGCCGCTGCCGACCTTCTCCAAGATGATGGCCGTGCTTCTCGACCAGGTCAACAAGGAGCTGGACGAGAAGAAGCCCGAGAACCGGTACCAGGCGATGCTGGAGGGCGTGCAGGGCCACCTGACCAAGGTGCAGAACCTGCAGGAGGAGCTCAAGGGCAAGCTGGCGGAGCTCGAGAAGGAGGAGGGCCGCAAGATCACGAGCGAGGGCATCCACACGGGCTTCGACAGCTCGCACGTCAACAAGTCCAAGCCCACGGACAGCGGCAGCAGCAGCAGCAAGAAGCAGGAGACCAAGCCGGAGCTGCTCAACCCCAACTTCGACCTGTCGGCCCCGGCGCCGTCCAAGACGTCGTACGACGACGACGAGGAGATCGAGGCGTCGCCCGCGGCCAAGAAGTTCGCCGAGATCAAGGCGGAGGACTACTCCTCCAGCCTGGCGTTCCTCTCCCAGAACCCGCAGATCCTCACGGAGCGTGAGACGGACGGGCTCCTCGTGCTGGCCTTCGACGCGGCGCTCGAGGGCAAGGACAACCGCAGCCGGCAGTGCGTGCACCAGGCGCTGCTGCTGCAGTACTGCCGGGCGCTCGGCAAGGACGGGGTGGGCATGTTCTTCAAGCGCATCACGACGCGGGGCCACCAGGCGCAGGACGTGTTCTACAAGGACGTGCAGGAGACGTACGGCAAGATCCGGAACCGGGCGCGGGAGATCGTCAAGGAGCGCGCCGCCGGCGGCGGGCAGGAGGGCGTCGAGCAGATCCAGCTGCACGCCGTGGAGCCCGGCACGGAGATCAAGATCACGATCCCGCCCAAGGACTCCGAGGACCCCGCGGCCAAGGAGGGGCGGGCCATCTTCGAGGCGTTCAGCCCCGAGTTCCAGAAGGCGCTTGAGAGCGGCAGCCTGGACGAGGTGAACAAGGTTCTTGGCGAGATGAAGGTCGACGAGGCCGAGGACATTGTCGGCAAGCTAGGCGAGGTACGTCACAATCTTTCTTTCATGAACTACTTTCCCACTAACGAGATTGCGAACGACAGGCCGGCATCCTGAGCCTCGAGGAGCAGATCATCGACGCCACGACGGAGGAGGGCAAGAAGGCGCTCAAGGACATGGAGGCGGCGGCCGGCTCCGAGTCGGGATTCGCGCCGGACCCAGAGTAAATCAAACCAAACGTGGAAGGGAGACAGTGCAGGAGGACATGGCGATGTGCACACACGAGACTGACGCGGCCGGGGGTGTCGTCATGGTCTATTCGCCGGGCCAAGGGTTAGAAGGGAAGTTCAGAGAGGCATCCGAATAGTTCGGCCAAAGGCATGATGAATACAAGAAAGCATTGAACACGACACGAGCACTGCATCGGATTTCACAACCGGGCAAGGACGAACAGGTGTGCGTGAGTCCGTGTTGCGTCGCGGGGTGGCTTGGCGGATGTATCCCCTTCGGCGTACTTCTTATGGTATTAGTGCGGCGTTACGCGTAGTCCCATACTGCCCAGCCCGGCCAAGGCCCAAGTTTACGGTTGACGGGTGTGATTGCCGTCGCCGGGCCGAACTCGTGGTCAATGGCATTATGCTGAAGCACCACCGGGGCTCGGGGTTCATCGGTTTTTTGTGGTCTACGGTGCCCTGCGTACGTATGCTTAATGGTTCTGCGGAGGCCTTGTCAACACCTTCCTCCCCCGGTCCGAGCGCGGCAGATCGCTTGTCACTGGCATCTTTCGTCTTGGGGCCAGACTAGCTTCTGAATATTGGCATCTCGTATGGACCGAAGATTCGGCGTTCGCCATGCGGCTATACGCTAGGCAAAGCCGCCCACAACCCGTGATACCCAGGACAAGAGCAGGGCTCGGGAGAGAGGGGCTCGTGCGAGGTGGGTTTTGTCGGGTGCTTGCGCTGAGCCTCACGGCGCAATGGGAGGATTGGGGGTCTCAGCGCCGATTGCTTTCGGTTGGGCTTTGCCGAAAACACTGCAGGAGCGAGGATGGCGAAGACTTCAGAGGCGAATATCCACGGTGCATTAGAGAAGATACGAGCGCGTGGGCCACGTCGATGGTTGCATAGTTTTGTCGAGTAGATTGCCTGCCATTAATGTTTTCCCGCGGTAGCAACGAGGATAAACTACTACGGGAGATAGTAAGTCGCTCGTACGTGTCTTCCTAGCGGCGGTGCGTATGGTGAGCGCGGGCTTGGATAAGCGTACCACGACGATGGGACGTTTTTGCGGGCGGGCTTTTCTTGATCCGGCTGGATGTCTGTCGACTTTCCAACGCCTCCCGCGACGACATCTGCGCTTGGCGTCAGATCGAATGTTAGCCAGGCAGTTTTGTTAGTCACCTAGTTACACTAGAAGCCGCCCCGAGTCACATTTCACAGTCTGGTCAAAGAGAAGATGCCTCGTGCCAAGGCCATCCGGTGTTAGGGGACATGACTTGCTGCTCAAAGAGAACATGAGGTGCAGATCCGGAAACGGTTTTCTCGTTTTCAGAACATCGATATCGAAGAGAGGCGAAAAGAAGGAGAAAAAGAAGCATGTGTATCCCGTTGTACAGCCCGGGCTAGGCAGGCACGCAGGATGGGAAGCGACACCCAAATGTCAAAAATAGCAACCCGCGGCGGATCTTCGTTGTGGCAGGGTAGACCCTTGTACCCGCACGCCTCACCACACCTCCTTTTCGGGATTACGGCGGGATGGAGGGTGGGCGATCTGCCCAGTGCTGATGGCCTAAAGACCGATGGCAGATGGCACTGGGCAGATGGCAGATGGTGATGTGATGTGATGTGATGGCCGTGGGTCTGGCCGTCTGGTTCGTCTTCTTCTTGCCTTTGCCTTGGTGTTGTTTCCTGTCAGGATTCAAGACACCGGAGCTGTCTGGTTCCAGGTTTCGCGGCTTCTTTAGCGGTTCCACTAAGAGATCCCACACAGCAAGTGCCGTTCGACGATCGTTCTCCAGTGTTCCTTCCCAGTCACCAGTCCAGTCCAGTGGGCAACGGCGGATTCGTGGCTTTGTGGCTGGTGTCGTCAAGACCTTCCATGTGGACTCTCGGCCAGTTAATGCTCGCTGTTTCTGTAGAGAATCCACTGATTGGCAGTTGGCAGCCTCTCTAATTTTTCAGTGGCACAGGATACGATGAGGCAACGAGTCAACCAGGCAACCGGTGCACATCTCCAACGATCGGCACGAGTTGTCCCCTCAACCTCCTGAATTTGTTTTCTATGTATAATGATGAGGGATAATCATCAATCATCATACAGGAGTAGCAGCAGATGGTTGGGAGTCGAGAGGTTGGCGAGGTTGGGTCTCCATCGCAACAGTCTGACACTGCTGGAACGTTGAAGATACGTCATCCCTCCACACCGCGACGGACGTCCTTCTGGGAAGCGAGACGGGAAGTCAAAGCATGGACCGCATCATGGGAATGGTAATGGTGCACCAAGGGCATCTGCTTCCGCCCCTCGGAACCTCTGGAGGCATTGGCGTCGCTGCGGCTGTAGGGAACAACGTGGTCGGCGGCGGTTGAGGTGTCCGTCCGGACGGGGATCGCCCTAGGGGCCACATCCAAGGTTTGGAGTTGTGAGACGTCCAACGCCATCGCTCGCCTCTTTAGATGTGACTGTCTCATGTCCTGGGAGTGTTTTTCTATTGTCTTTTCTCCCCCTTCTTTTCTTTCACTTTCATATCTTATCAATCTCGGCCATTCCCAGAAGACATTGGTGCCGTTGACATGTGTTGTGTCTCACGTTAAAGGGTCCCCGCCCGTTTAGTCTGCTGGAGAGGCTTCCTATGCGACGACTGGAGCACCGAAGGCACCAGAGGCACTGAATGTGAGGCGGCGCCCATCCTTTGTACCGGATCTGCAACGCGACGGGCATTGGCAGGGGAGGTCCACGCGCAAGTCAACCGTCCGCGACCGAGAGGTGACATTCTGGTGGGCGTCCCGTCAGATGTGCTCGGCGGTTCGCCTGCGTGGGTAAAACATGCCCCAATGCACTGCACGTTCTGCTGACGGAGGAGACGGGGGGCTGTGTTGTGGTCTGTAAGGAAGGGGGCAAGAAGAAGTGAGAAGATGCAGCCGCACACACGTACGTACACGTTCTATGGAATACTAGGGACTTCAGGTGCTTTTACTCTGCCTCATTGGTTCCAGTGTAAAAGTGGCCAATGAAGGAACAGGGTGAGAAAATAGACAAGGCAAAGGGACCCCGAACGCTGAATTAGAGTGGTCGTGGTTGACGTTGTGGTTGACAGCTTTTACCGAGGGCGGCATTCTTAGTGTGCGACTGCGCCATGCCGCCATGCAGCCCGCCCACAAGCCCGGAGCCCCACCGGCCTTCAGCGCAATGGGCTTGGGGGGGCCACGCAACCAACAGGGTCCAAACCTCCTCTCAGCTCCCCAGCTCTCGGCTCCATTTTCCAGCGCTTTTTGTCTGATATTCCAGGTCCAGCAACACCACGACTGACCCAGCCCCGACTAAGGAAATGTGACCTACACAATGTACCCAAGGTACTATGCAGTATTATACAATGAACAGGTGTGGGGACACCTACCTTGGGGTACCTACCCACCGTAGGTAGCCCAGCAGCAATGGGGGTACCACGCCCCCAATCCTTGGCCCGGCCTTGCGAGGACCTGGAAGGATGGATGGATGCTCCCTCCCTCTGCGCGTGTCGTCCATATTAAGACTGGGGATCCGGCACCGCTTTCGGGCTCCGGAGTCGAGGTCATCGCAGTCTCGTCTTGTTCTTTTTTCCTTTTAACCTTGACGATATACCCAGAGTAAAGTACTGTACCCAAGGTTGCTCCTGATACCCCGGCCTTCTTTGACCTCACTTGGTGCCATCGTCGTTACCCTGCGAACAGCCATTCCTCAACCTCAACCTCCTCCTCCTTGTTTTTGGTCCATCGCCAACCACCTCATCTTTGCATCTGGCGCAGATCGATAAGTGGGACATCCGGCATCGTCGACGACCTCTTCAAAGGACATAAAAAGAGTAGTGTCGGGTTACCGTTGCGTCTGGGCTGGGTCAGCAACGTCTCTTGCAGACAAACAAAACACCACATAAACAAACACAACATCGCCAAAATGGTCTTCTCACTCCGCAAAGCCTGCGCGGCTCTCCTCCTCGCGACGACGGCTTCCGCCCAGTCATCAAACACGACGGCCTGCAATAACTCGCCCTCGCTCTGCAACCGCAGGTACAACAACATCACCCACATGGGCGCCCACGACAGCGCCTTCCTCCGCGACGCCAGCACCCAAAACTCCATCGCCGGCAACCAGTACTTCAACGCCACCGTCGCCCTCAACTCGGGCCTGCGCCTCCTCCAGGCCCAGGTCCACACCGCCAACACCACCTCGGGCGGCACCGTCCTCCAGCTCTGCCACACCACCTGCGAGCTCCTCGACGCCGGCACCCTCGAGCACTGGCTCTCCGCCGTCAAGGCCTGGATGGACGTCCACACCTCCGAGGTCGTCACCATCCTGCTCGTCAACTCGGACAACCAGCCCGCCTCCGCCTTCGGCAGCGTCTATGAGTCCTCGGGCATCTCAAAGTACGGCTACAAGCCCTCCACCTCCTCCGCCACCTCCTCCTGGCCTACCCTCCAGACCATGATCGACGCCGACACCCGCTTGGTCACCTTCGTCGCCTCCATCACCGCCGACTCCGCCTACCCCTACCTTCTGCCCGAGTTCGCCTACGTCTTCGAGACCGCCTACGAGATCACCTCCCCCTCGGGCTTCAACTGCTCCATCGACCGCCCATCAAATTACGCGTCGTCCTCGGCCGCCGTCTCCGCCGGCATGCTGCCCCTGATGAACCACTTCCAGTACCAGACCCTCGCCGCCGACATCCTCATCCCGGACGTCAGTGACATCGAGATCACCAACTCGCCCTCAACGAGCGCCGCCGGCAACCTCGGCCTGCACGCCCAGACTTGCCGTAGCCAGTGGGGCGTCAAGCCCGTCTTCGTCCTCGTCGACTTCTTCGACAAGGGCCCCGCCATCGACACCGCCGACTCGATGAACGGCCTCTCGTCCGATGACATCTCTGGCCGGAGCACCAGCAACAGCGCCACTGCCCGGAGCGGCGCCAACCTCGCTGGCCGCGCGCCGGGAGGTATGGAGACGGGCGCTCTCGTCGCCTTCCTCGCCGCTGCCGTCTTCCTCTTCTGAGGTGGTGGCGGTTGCACTACGACCTGTTTTTCAACTTTCTTGTATTTGGCAGCGGAGAATGGGAGTTACCGGGGATATCATGGACTTCCTCTTCCGTCTCCGGATATATTGTCTTTTAGTTTTGTTCGACTGCATAGCGACGGCGTTACATTGGCAGGACAGGGAAACGTCCAACGGCCTTGCTGCACATGGGGGAGCGCGGTGACTACCGCAATTTCTGGGAGGATTTGTAGCAAACGGGAAAAAAGCCCAGACTAACCAGTCTCAAGAGGCTATGAGGATATGATAGGATGGTCTTTCCCACATTTCGATGGCATTGGGCACGACTGTACTCCGATGTCCTCGATCTGTGGAGAAATCAATTGAAGCAAAAAACATGTCATGACAAAAGTATTCTGTCGGATGAGTTGAACAGTTGTGTAATATGTGAATAATAAGAAGTAGAAAGACTCACGACATCGACCCCTCGTTGGATCGGGCGCCGCACGTATGTAAGTAACCCCGCAGCGCATCACATCATTGGATAAAAGCCGGGCGCCGCACCGGCAGCGGCGAAGACTGAACTCACACGTAGGTACTCCGTACATCAACCGGCAAAACCAGCTCCAAAACGAAGTCATATCCCGTTGAATTGCATTTGCGTCTCACTACAGAGTCTTTCTCGATACCAATCTCTCCTTGAACCAAAAATCCTGCGAAAATGTCCACGGACTACTCCCAGATCGCCACCCCCAAGGCCGCCTACGCCGACTTCTGCCTCATCCCCGTCGGCACCGGCAGCGTCTCCGTCGCGGCCGAGGTCGCCGAGGTGCAGCGCCTGCTGGCGGCCAGCGGGCTCAAGTACACGATGCACTCGGCCGGTACGACCGTCGGTGAGTCCCCTCTCTCTCCCTCCCGACAAGTACCTCTCAAACGCCATCCTCCATGGGGCATCATATGCATCCCCATACATTATGATCTTAGAGTGGAAGAATTCGGGATGGCTAGACCAAAGGACGCAAACTAACACCGCTTCGCAGAGGGGAGCTGGGACGACGTCTTCCGCGTCATCGGCCAGGCGCACTCCCTCGTCCATGCCAGGGGCGTCGTGCGCATCCAGTCCTCCATGCGCGTCGGAACGAGGTAAAACTTTCCCCATCAGCCTTCTCCCAGTGGTTTCCTCCAGCCCTCTCGATGCTAACGCGCAGATAGAACGGACAAGGCCCAGACCGCCGAGGACAAGGTGAAGCGCGTCGAGGGAATCCTGGCTCAGAGCAGCTAGACAGAGACCCGAAGAGATTGAGTAAAGAGCTTATTAAAATGTAATTCAAAGACGTTCTATCGCCTACAGAAGCCGCCGCCCATCTCTTTTGTCATTGGTTTGTTAATATACAGCCTCAACCGCCCCTCCCAGTGACCCAGCCTAAATCCTCGTGTGGCCCATATACAACGTAAATCTGCCACCCTCGTGAATCGTACGTGGACCGAAGAAAATGTAGAAATTTCCCCCATTGCCTGGCTCGACTGCGCCGCGGAAGAGCAGTTTAGCCGCGCATGGTCTGCTTCTTCATGCTCTTCTTCTGCTCGCGCTCGCGCTCCCTCTCGAGGTACTTCTTCTGCGCCTTGGCGTCCAGGGCGCTGAGCTCGGCGTCGCGCTTGGCCTTCTTCACCTTCTCGCGCTCGAGGGCGCGCTCCTCGGCCTTCTCGGCGTCAGCGGCCTTCTTGATCTGCGCGATCGTCTCCTCGCGGATGCTGCGCACCTTGCGCAGGACCTCAGGGCGGAAGTGGGCGCCGGAGACGAGGGCGTCGGGGATGCGGACAAAGTACTCGAAGATGGGCAGGAGGGACTCGTAGTTGTTGTTGGAGGGCAGGCGGTAGCGCAGGAAGATGCGCTTGCGGGGCGTGGTCTCCTCCAGGCTGTGGCGGGTCAGCAATGGTTATACTATGGGACAAGAATCTGCAAAACTCACGTGGTGGGCTTGTCAATGGGCTGGTCGGAGACGATGAGGTAATCCAGGGCATCGCCGGCGGCCTCGACGGCCTTGATGAGCTCGGGGGTCAGGAGCTGCTCGGTGATCTCGGCGCTCTCGCTCATGACGGTGAGCCAGTTGGGCAGCTTGTTGTGGTCCTTGGTGAAGGTAATGGACACGTCGTAGCGGTCCTCGCGAACCTGCTTCATGCGCTCCTTGGAGACGATGGCCCAGACGAAGTTGTCGTAGGTGCTCTTGTTCTCCTTGCTGCGCAGCTCGTGAGTGCCGGGGACGGCGGGCACGGTCAGGGCCTCCTTGCCGTCGAAGGGGTAGATGACGGCCTCCAGAGAGTCGTGGGGAGCCTCGACATTGTCCATGAAGAAGCTAGAGACGGTCTCGACGATGCTCAGGGCCGGGTTGAAGCGCTTGGTGAGGGAGAGCTTGACGTCCATGAAGGCGGTGTTCTGGCGGCCAGTGCCGTAGCTGGCGAACTCGAAGAGGGACTTCTCACGCAGAACGCCGTCCGTGTCGTTGGGGTCGGAGTCAACGGTGGAGCGCGGCGAGAAGCCGACCGAGGCGAACTCGCTCTTCAGGGTAGGCGCGTGAGCCTTGGCCCAGGCCTTGGCCTTGTTCCGGTTGAGGCGCGCGCCGATGATGTGCAGGAGGAAGATGACGGCGCTGACGGCCAGGATGGCACCCTCGAGCTTGAACTCGCTGAGCGAGTGGCGCTCGTGGATGTTGTACCATTTCGTGTAGGGACGAGCCGTGGCCGCAGGTCCAGCGAGGTTCGCGCCGCCAGGGGCCGCGTTGAACACGGCGGGCGTGGGCGACGGGTCAGGGGCGCCAGCGAAGTCCGCGAAGTCTGCGATGGACAATTGCGTCAGTCTCGGTGAGGAAGGGTAAGGTGGATTTGTGGGTGCTGAGGGGAAATTGCTTGAAGCTTTGACGCAGGTGGCCGTTGAAGACACGCGACATCAGACACACGAACATACCAGAATCGCCGCTGGGAATTGGCGACGCGGAAGACTTGGAGCCTCCGAAGAGACCGTTGAGGATGTTGGCCATGGCTGCGGTCGAGGGGATGGCTGGCTGGACGGGCTGCAGAGGGTTGTCAGGATGCAAGACAGGCAGACAGTGAAGCTGCGAGCTTGATGAGGAGGTATGCGAATCGCCAACGAGTAAAGGCGAAATTAGCCAGTCGTCAGCCAGTCAAGTGGCTTCTTCTGGAAGCTGGGGGATGACGCTACTCCACACTTTGTTCGAAAACGGTCGAGCCAGACACTGTCAGTATTGGGGGTTCCATTAGTGGGTCCTTCAGCGGCTGCGGAGTAACATCGCCTCCGCGGGCGGGATTTCCATGGGTCCAGGTCTGTCGCTGGCATCCTGCTTAGTCAGTTATTCGAACCCTGCTTAGGTACAGAGAACCTATATCACGGCAAATGACTGAGTAAAGTGCCAATTGAATTCAGCCAAAAAAAAAAAGGTCAACTCTTTGAGCTCGATCAAGAGTTTCAAGCTAATTAAGCCAAGTTCCGGTTGGTTTTATCAAGAAAGCCGAACTGATTCAGCGAAGCACCGGCTACCTATCTAGGTAGTCACCTACTAAACTGCCGTTGATGCAATGCTTCACACCCTCTCCTGAAAACTCGGAACCTCACATCAGTCCAAATACCAAAGCACGTCTAGTTCTGTTATTTGCGACAGTTGAATTATTGTATGGATTCTTAATACATGCAAGGTAAAATCATCTAACCAAATGTGCAGGTTGAATGTGTGGTTTGCTGAGCGCCCTCATCGTCGAGATGACACGGCAGAAGAGCCGCGAGTTAGTCGACGAAGCGGACGCAGCGAACCCTCTTTCCAGGGTAAGCGTCATTCAAGTTGTTGCACTCCATGTGGGGCGCAAGACCGAGCTTGACCCCACCACAGCTGCCGCCGTTTCTCGTCTTGCCGTCCCAGAACTCCCAGTTGCTCTGGACGTTTGTGTTGGTCAAGTAGACCGAGTTGGAGCTGTCGTCCATCGTAACATCGCCAAGAAGGTCGCTGTGGTGACCATAATTGAGAGCACCCGAGCTGCCGTCACTGTTAGCTATAGGCCTGTGAAGTTTAGGCTCAACAGATTAGGGTGGACAGACCAGTCGCCGCTCTTGTACTCGTTAGCCTTGCGCTTCGCTGCGAGGAGAAACCTGCGAAGCAGGCTAGGGCAGTGACAATATGAGTGAGCTGCATCTTGAATACGGCTGCGAAAGAAAGATTGGTCGACTGTAAATCAGGAAAGAATGGTGACTGGTTGCTGTGAACTTGAGATTGGTGCTCATCAGAATCATGCAAAAATGTGAGAGAAGACACGGCCTTATATATTCTGATTGAAGCTCTTACTCATGTGTGTCTATTATCTTTTCGAAGTCAGCGAAGATCCTCTGTAACTAGGCATCTTCTTACCACTCGCCCCCACAGAGCGGGAATCATGTCTCTCCCCAAGTCTTACTGAGCCGGTGGGTCAATTATCTTCAATTTGGGAAACATTTCCATCTTCGTCACACTTACAGGTTTCGTTAGCAATAGCGAAGCGACACAAAATGTTTCTGCCTAACAGCTATTAGAAATGCGTCGGGATATTCATGTTTCTCCGCCTTTTTGCTTCGCCACTTCTTATTGCTTTGGCTTGCTGTGTATTGAGATTGGACATATTGCCCGACTAGGACGGGAGGCTGGACATGACTTCTGCAGACTCATCCTGGGTAGGCAATTGTCACAATTGCCACGCTACACTTAAAAGTTTTTCTGCTCTGTTTCTTGTCGTAAAAATTCAAGCAACACAGGTATCATGCTAACCCTACGGCCCCAGCAGCAACTTTGGCCAGCACATCACCACGACACGGCACAGCCATATACTACTAAGAAAGATGGAACGGCAGATGCTCCTCTAGTATCCGTGACAAGGCCCAAATTTAGTGCATATACGAACAACGACCGAGGTGCTACCCAAAACAGACGACTTCGCAGCAAGCGATGGGAATGGGAGCCCGGACCTGACCAACCCTGAGGGAGACGCGGCTAACACTAGAACCCGGCGCAAACAAAAGACTCAGCCCCGTCACAGCCCATAACAAATTCGAGCAAATGATCTGCGCATTGAACTACGCCCTTCTTGCTTGCTCTTAAAAGCTCTTCTCACGTCATGAAAATAGCGCGCTTTACGAGCTCGCCACAACCTGGACTAAACCCGGGCAAAATAAAAAAGTTTTCTCGAATTGGTACCGCGAACAGGGATTCTGAGGGTAGAGTGAGCTGTTTCCCCCCCCTCGTAGAGAGGAATACGAAGGACAGTCAAGTTAACAATACAAGCAACGTATCTTTCAGCACAGATACAAATAAAACGTTGTTCTTGATGGAACATGACGTAGTTTTGACTACTTCATAGCTACATGGTGTCTCGCACCGGAGTGAAGACTCGAAGTTTGGTACTTGGCAAAGCTTACCTAATCGGCAATTGCCGCAGTGCATGGTACGTCCTGACCTTTAGCTAAAGCCCATGTCTCTGATTGGTTAGGTCCGGGCCCGGACTCTGGTTACATCAGCAACGCTACCTCGTTGTCCGGCCAACAGTCTGAATTGTCACCAGATCCCCGTTGCAGTGCCCTCACCATGTTAGCTACAAAGTCTTGCGGATTTGTACTTCCGGACTCACATTCGACACACCTCAAAAACATGGCACGAACATTATCAAATCGCACGTACGGCAAGGCCTCGACAAAGGCAAATACTAGACGTCCGTTTGCCGCAGTGCCGACCTCTCCAACAACAAAGGATGCAGACTCGGACTCGGACGAGTCGATCACCAAGATCGACAGGCAAATAAAAGTCCTGACCCTCGGGGACGACTACGACTCTTCCGAAGATGAGCTATCGCAGGCAGTGTTCGAGGTCGCCGTGAAAACGCCACCGAAGCCGGCAAAGACGGTGACTTTAAAACAACCAAAACAAAAACGGGAATCTCCGAGGCAGTCCCCCGAACAAGCGGGATCAGAATCCGAGTACTCAGAGAAGCGTGAAACCTCCACTGAAACTACCCCGGAACTCGTCGACTCGCCGCCACCAGCAGCAACATCCAAGCCCGAGTACCGCGTCCTCAGCTGGGAGGACGTCTGCCCACCCGGAGACAGGATCGAGAAGATCGCCGAGGCCTCCTACGCAGAGGTCTACCGCGTCCGGAACGAGCGGGGCACCAGCATCATCAAGTGCATCCGCCTGGAGTCGCCCATCAAGGCCCAGACCAAGGCGCAGGTCCGCGCCGGCCTGGTCGACGAGGAGCCGCACTCCGAGGACGACATGCGCGGCGAGCTCCGCATCTCCGAGTGGCTCGCCGACATCCCGGGCTTCGTCATCTACAAGGAGCGCTACCTAGTGCGGGGCAAGGCGCCCAAGTGCTTCCTGGAGACGCACCAGGCCTTCCACCGCAAGATGAAGCGCAAGGACCCGGACAGGCTGCAGTTCTACCCAAGTCCGAGCCGGTACCTGGAGGACACGACATTTCTGGTCGTTGAGCTGGGCGATGCCGGCACAGCGCTGGAGGACTTTGAGCTGGTGGACTCGAGCCAGCTGTGGGACATTTTCTTCCTCGTTGCCGTTGCCTTGGCGAGGGCGGAAGAAATCTGCTGCTTCGAGGTATGTCTGCCGCAGCCGCAAAACGGAGAGGCCACAGATGCTAACTCATGTCCAGCACCGCGACCTCCACGAGGGAAACCTCTGCATCCGGCGAACCGCCGAACCTCGAACTCGCGACCGCAGCAGGGCGGGTCCGTACTTTGGCTACTCCGGCCTCGAGATCACCGTTCTCGACTACGGCCTCTCCCGCGCCGAGGACCTCTACTCGGAAGACGACGAACTCGTCGCGCTCGACCTCGAAAAGGACCTCAGCATCTTCACCAGCACCCACGCGCCGCAGTGCAAGGTCTACCGCCAGATGCGCTCCTTCCTCATGCGCGGCGAGCGCGCCTGCCTGCCTCCCTCGGCGCACAAGACGCCCTATCCTCCGGCCGCCGCTGTGGACGGTGAACCTCTCTCCTGGGACGCGTTCGCGCCGTACACGAACGTGCTGTGGCTGGCGTACCTGTACCAGTACATGGTCAAGGCGTTCGCGGGCGACAAGAAGGATCTTTCGGAGTTTAAGAAGGCTACGAAGGAGCTCTGGAGGCACATGGACCCGGATGCCAAAGCCGACGTGCCGTCGTTCGGGTGCGCCGCGGACATTGTCAGGTTCGCCGTCGAGGCGGGGTGGATTGACGAGGCGCAGCTGATGGATCAGAGCGAGACGAGGGAGGAGAGCATCATCCTGTCCCGGGAGGAGGCCGAAGAGCTCCACCAGGAGAAGGTTACGAAGACGAAGCGGAGGGGTTAGTGTGCGGTGTTTTTGAACGGAGGTTGTTTTTGGGTTACGGAGCATTTGCTGGATCAAGGTGCATTGGGCAGGTGGTGCATTAGAATGGGGGCATATGGCGCAAAGAATCTTTCAGAGGGCTTCTAGAAATGGCCCGGTATACCCGTGGGAGTCTTGAATATCAAAGTCTTGGTTACTTCCATCAGAACGAACTTGTCCCAGTCTTGGGCATGGTGAGTATCTATATCTACCGATACGATTAACCAAATAGTTCGTCATCCAGCGATGAGATCGCGGCTAGGACTCTCCTATCGTGCTCGATAGGGACTGCTCTCTGCAATATTAGAGCTCGTCAAAGGTCTTCGCCATTCAGTTGAGTGACAGAAACGGTGATGATGGCTGACATGACCACAAACAAAGCTGTTTTTCCTAAAGTAACGATCGAATTTGCTACAAACGGGAAGAACAATATGATGGCAGCCGACGTGGCATGAAAATCATGGTGGGCTGACCTACCTGCGAAGGTGTTGCTGTAATAGTTGGGAAGGCTTCGCTATTATTCGAAGGAGGAGTGGGCTCCTTCTCCCAGACTCCTGGTATTCGTTCTCAGTCAATAAAAACCCCTTAACTAACCGTCGTCGCATCACACCAGGCGCTGACTTGCCTCTGTCGATGTGCTCGGTCATGTACGTCCAGACCTTTTGCTATATTATGATCTTTAGGAAATTTAGATTATAACTACAACAGTATTCTCATTAAGAACATCGTTTTAGCTAAAATTCAATTCTGAGTTTGGTCAAGACTTTTATACATACTATCATTACAAAATAACCCTTACTTTGTAAGGTAGTAACCATTGAAGTATCTTTGCGGCAACAAGCCCGAAGGCCTAGGGTTCCCGGGGCTCTGGAAAGAGCGGCGTGATCTTGGAGCCCGGATATATCATCCATCTATCATCCCTCATCGCCTTCGTCGATGTATTCCGGGACTGTATTCCTCCAAGAAGACGAAGAGCACTACTGCTCCGGGACGCGCCCAACTTGTCTCACGTAGCCAGTCCCCCTCCCCTCAGTCTCCGATGATACCGTGATGCTGATTCTGGAATCCCCGAAGATGAGTGACGCGAACCGGCGCCTCAAGATCTATTGGCCCGTGGGGATTTCGAGATCGTTGACTACTTGTGTACTTATATCAAGGGCGGCATCGTGACGGCAGTAACGCCGCGGCGCCTCCAGCGCCCCGCCGTCATGGAATACAAACACGGCCATCGCCAGAGACGCATCTCAGATCCATCCAAGGAAGGACTCGGTCTTGTAAGACGGTCGAACTTGATCCAGACCTATAAAAGAATCAAGTAGTGTCGCATTGCTCAGTAACCAGGCTATCCTACGTGTACACCTCGAGCGAAAAGCATACCAGGTGTGGTGGACCGTGGTCATCTGTAGCACGTTCCTCTACAGGTTGACCCGTCTGTCCGCCCGCGCCAGCTTGATCTCCGGTTATCTCTTGATTGAGTCGACGGGTTAGAGGGTGCGTGTTGTTGAAGCTGATGCGACGATATGACTCTGTGAAATCAACGGTGGGCGGAGCGAAGAAAGGAGCATATTTTTTCTTTCAAAACTTTGGACGAGTACGTAATCGCGGTGCAGATAACCATTCCTCATCATCGTCGCGGTCAATGTATTCCAGAGTTGAATCTCTCCAAGAAGATGAAGAGCGCCGCTGTTCTTGGTTGTGACCAGCGCCCCTGATCGCATCCGTCCTCGCCGAGAATCGCAGCAACCTCCGCCTCCGCAAGACCGCAGCCGGCAACACCACCGCATCGCCGTGCCGAACGTCGCCTCCGCGAACTGATCGCTGTCCGATGCCGAGATGCACGCTCGCCGCAGGATGTTTTATATCCACCATCACGATCGCAGGGACGGACTTCAGACCCAAGTGAAGATTATGTCCTGGGACTGGCTTGGTGCGGGCCTATAAGAAGGTAGTCAAGTTGCGTCTAATCGGCCAAATTTTCTATCCCACCGCCACACCGGAATGACTCTTGCTACTGGGCATTCTCTTGCCTAATTGCCATCCAGGTTCTCGTTCGTGGGGACTCGAGGGGATGCTCGACATTTACTCTCCCCTTCCCGCCCCTCATCACCGTCCATCATGCTCCCGCTATTCGAATGACTACCCTGTATAACCCGGCGACGACGGACGGTGTACCACCGGAGAAAGTTTCAACGTTCTGCAACTCCCGAGATCAACAGAGAGCGAAAACACAAAACTGGAGACGTACGCATGACCGATACCCCCGGCAGCCTACTGGCTTTAAACGGTTGGTTCCTGCAGAGAAGGAAAGCCCTCGCTGTGGACAGCTCAATCTTTTTATACGCCCCAGCCACGAGAAAGAAATGAAAAACCGTCGCGTGGTGGGGTGGAACTGGCAGCGGAGAGACAAACGAGTTCTCAAAACAAGCTGATTTGTACCCGGGAAGGGACAACTCAAACACACCCACTGGAGAGGCCAGCTACACGAAAGATCAAGTCTTCCAAATTAGCATCAGCCACACCCGTACAGAAATACCCCCTGCGAATAATGCTCGTCTATTGCCTGCCACGCAGGCAGGATGCGGTTAGTCTTCTTATAATGTACTTTATCAAAGAAAAAAAGGAGGTTTTCGTCCTGTGTGTCGCTCGCAAACTAATAGAGACCCCCGTTTCCCGTTTCCCTCCCGCCGTACCTCTCCCTGATTCTCTCCTGTTCTCTGCCATTTCCCAACAAGCGTTTTGAAACCCAAAAGGAAAAGAAAGGGTTGGAGAAATAAAGATGTTTTGTGTTTTTTTACAAGTCGTCGAGACACTCAGTCCACTGGTTCACGATTACCAAGCTCCCCGTCCCCGTCTGCCCTCACGTCTCTTGGCTCAACTGAAACATCCCCTGCATGTTCTCGATGTCGCTGATGGTCTCGTTGAATACCTTCGTGAGATCGCCGAGAACCTTCATGCGGTTCCACTCGTGCCTCGTACGCCAGATCTCGTCCATCAGCTCGCGGTAGATCTGCTCCAGCTGCTCGATAGTGCAGCCGGACGTCCTCTGCGTCAGCTCGTCGAGGAACAGCTCGACCTGGGCCTCGTGGATGACGGGCTGCTGCTGCGACGACGACGAACCCGAGTTCCTAATGTCGTCCATGGGCGAGTCGTTGAGAATATTAACCAGCGTCGGTGCATGAGACTTGGAATCACCAGAGCTTCTCGACTTGTTAGGCGACGAGTTCTGGCTGCCCGGCGCGTGGATGATGCCTCGTGCAAGGCCTTGGGCCTGGGAGTGGGGCCAGGCGTCGTCGCTGGAAGTGGCTTGGCTCACGGGTGCCGCACCCGAAAGGACCTGCGTATCCTGCAGCTGAGAGTCGTCCTTCTGGCTGTACTGCTCGGGGTGGACTCCGTTAGTAGCCTGAGTACTCCATTTGTCGGACGATCGCTCTGAGGGGTCCGAAGTCTTGGTTGTGGAGGCATCGTTCACCAGAGCCGAGGGAGACATGCCGGGAGGAACCGTGGTGATGGCAGACCGTTGCGACACCTGCGTCGTCCCGGTAATAGCACCGGTGGTCTGGTTTGCCTGTGGTGTCCATTGAGGAGGCTGCATGGAGCTGTCCTGTGTCGTGTCCTCATCAACGCCGCTCATCGGCACGTCGTTGCTCCCCGAGGGGTTTGACGTCCCGTTGCTCTGTTGGGGCGCTCCGGAGCTGCCGTTAGGCCCCGGGCTCATGACCTGGAACCGAGCGACGGCGTGTGTCGATCCGGGAATCCGCTCACCAAGAGTAACAGGTCCTTGTGAGTCGCTGTCGTTACCAGTAATGTCGGTCTGCACGCGATCGACAATCGACTGCATCGCCTTTCTCTTCCTCTCCTTTTCGGCGGCAAGCTTTGCTCGCTGGATCTGCCTCTGATAAAGGGCATCCCAGTCCACTGTGGTTGTGTTGACCTCGATAGTAGCAACGTCAACCTCAACATTGCTGACAAGCTCATTTGCCTTGAGAGTCCGTTCCTTGTCACCAATGTTCTTCGCGTCCTTCGCCAGAGACTTTATGTCCTTTAGGAAGTCCTTCGGTCGGCAGTAGAAGCCGTTCGACAGCCGCTCCTCAATGGTGGTGGTCTCCAGGTTGTAGAACGTCTTGCCCGTGGCAGTCTCTCTAAGCACGTCGTCTCCGTACTTGTCCTTGACGATCTCGAACGGGCGGGGCTCAAGACCAGGGACGTCGGGGCGTACGTAACCAGGTTGCATCTCGGCAAAGAGGTACTCCAGTTGGGCTTGGGGGATCACAGGCTGTCGGAACTTCTTGTACTTTCTGTTGATCTGATCCATGATGGGCTGCAGCTGCACCTTGAGAATGTTGAGGAGCTGGTGGTCTCGCTTCTGCACATTTTTGATTTCCTCCTTGGATTGCACCTTTGGCGGCGGAGGCGGAGCAACAGGCAGCTCTTCCAGAACCCTCTTCTTTCGATTGGCAGGGTCTGGGAATTCGGGAGGGCTTTTGCGGATGTGGTCCACGATGCTAATGAAGTATTCCCGTCGGTTTGACTTTTCTCAGGTTAGCCTCTATGTTTCAGGACAAGCTGGGGCGAACTCACATGTTGGGGCCGCTCGATTTGCAGTCGGTTCTTGCGAGAGAAGGCAAACAGGTCGCGCACGAGATCTTGAGAGAGCTCTTCACCAGGCTCGTACTCTGAGGTTGCGAGCACTAGGATCGGATCGGTAGGCGGAATCGATTTCAACATGGACTTGAAGGTAACAAACGGCAGAGTATCTTTGATCGCAGCGTACCACGATTCGATGCCGGGGATGTAGATGACGCTAGGCTTGTGTCTCTTTACCTCGGTGAACAGTCCGACGATCACCTGTTCTATGGGCTGCAAACAAGTCAGTATCGGTAAACATTGGGTTGAAATTGGAGGCGACTCACCCGTCCATCGGCAAGCAAGTTGGGTAGGCCAAAGTTCTGCACTTGCACACCCTCGAAGTAATGCAGAAGGGCGGATGAGAGATAGCTCTGGCCCATGCCGGCAGAGCCATGAATTAAGAAACGAGGGCGGAAAACGCGCGATCGTTCAAACTCTTGGTGCAAAGCCTCCCGCCCAAAGCCGTGATCTTCATCTTCGAACTGCTCGTACATGGCCTCTTCAAGCGCGGTGAGCTTCTTCTTGCGAGGCAGCACCTCGTCGAGAGCCCGCTTGATCGAGTCGAACTGATCGCGCAGTAGCGGCTCGATTCCCTTGGGCAAAGGCGCCGCGCCGGTGCCGGCAGACCTTTCAGACGAGGGAACCATTTTCTTGATGGACAGCATGAAATCAGTGGCGTGAATGCCAATGTTGTCGGCATTAACGATGAGCTTGTCCTTGGAGGAGTAAATCTGCGGGTAGGTTCTCTGGATGGCGTTGAGGGCGGCCTCCGTGCAAAGCGCTCGGAGATCAGCACCGCCGTAGCCCTTGGTGTTTTCGGCAAGCTGCTGCTTGAACGGTTCCGACAGGCCCCAGTCCTTGGTGTGGATTTCGAGAATGGACCGACGGCCCTGGACGTCAGGAAGGGGGAAGTAGAACTCTCTGTCGAACCGGCCAGGTCTTCTCAGAGCAGGGTCAATGTTGTCGGGACGGTTGGTGGCTCCAATGACGATGACCTGTCCACGGCCATCCATACCGTCCATCAGGGCCAACAGTGTCGACACGATGGAGGCGTGGATTTGTTCCTGCTTGCTGGAACGCACCGGGGCGAGACCGTCGATCTCGTCAAAGAAGATGATACTGGGCTGCGTTTTTCTGGCTTCCTCGAAAAGCAGCCGCAGCTGCTTCTCGGCCTCACCAACCCACTTGCTCAAGGCATCCGCTCCCTTTCTCATGTAGAAGGTGATCTTACGGCCGCCGATACCAACAGAATTGGCGAGCGCTCGAGCAAGCAGGGTTTTACCTGTACCTGGGGGGCCATGGAACAGAACACCCCGAGGCGGCGTGACGTGGAACTTTTGGAAGAGCTCCGGGTAGAGTAGAGGAAGCTGGACCATCTCCTTCAGCTGGTCGATGTGACCCTGAAGACCACCAACCTGGTCGAAGTCCACGTTCAGGTCGACACCAAGAGGGTCGGCGTCCGCCAGGGCCTTCTGATTCTTGATTTTGCCAACATTTGGCGTCGCACCCACACCAGCCACGTCACCCAAGGGCTGCGCAAGTCCCGACAGCAATCCGGCCGGAGCGGCGGCCGACGTGGGCGTCATGCCGACGTTGCCAGCAGCGGCGCCAGAGCGTCCGCCCATCTCGTCGTCACTGCTGTCAGAGTCAACCCCGCCGGCAGCCCCGGTGCCCCAGGGTCCCGTAAGAAGGGAACCGGCCCCGCCTCCGCCTCCAAAAGGACCGAAGGTGGTATTGAGGGCACGGTCCCATGTCAGGCTAGCTCCTCCACGGCCGCCGCGGCGCCGCGCCGGGGTCGGAGCGGGGTCATCGCCGTCATCTTCTTCAATGTTAACTGCGGAAAGAGGCGGCATGAAGTAATTCATAGGCTTCGCCGCTGCCCTGCGACGCTTTGACGAGGTCTCCTGATACATGATTGCAGGGGAGGGTCGCCGCGGGCGACGCGACCGCGAGTCCTGTCGAAGCTCGTGAAGCTCCTCGGCTAGCTCGTCTTGGTCAAGCTCGACCTCGTCGGCCGACTCGGCCCCACGCCGCGAGCCCCTGGTGGATCTTGCCTTGCTTCTGGCGGCCCTGCCGCGCGGGGCGGGACTGTCAAAGTCACCATCTTCGGCATCGGCCGAGTTTTTCTTGGTGGGCGAGTCTGACATTTGGGCATCGGCATCTTCTGCGGATTCCTCGCCAGGCTCGAAGTCACTGCTAGGCTCTTGGACTGATTTCGACTTTCGAAGGTTTCCGCGAGTGAGGCGCCGCTTCGGGGCGTCGTCTTCAGCCGGCTGTTTTGTTTCCTCCTCGGGTTCCGCGGCACCTGCACCCGACGCACTCCCTCTCTTGGCGCGAGTCCGTCGTGTTATGGGACCCTCATCCTCATCGTCGTCTTCGGCTGCGGCGTCCGGCTCAACCTCGGTGGTTTCCTTGATGGCGTCCTCCATCACCGCGTCCTCCTCCTTGGTATCGGCAACGGCCTCTTCGCTTTCGGCGGCCAGCTCATCGGCGTCAGCATCCTCGTCGCGACGGAAGCTGCTCTCCTGGGTGGCTTCCTCGATCGTCTCAGGCGCCTTCTTAATGCCCTTAGCTGAGCGAGACGAGCGAGTGCGAGCAAACGTTTCCGGACTACGGCTTCTAGAGTCGCGCGAAGCAGGTCGTGCATGTTTGCCCGAGTTGGTCAGCTCGACGTGCTCCTCGCCGAGCTCCTCAGTGCGGGCTCTAGTCGATCTCCTAGTGGCCGGAGCGGGAGCAGGCGTAGACGATGTCTTGGGCACACGAAGCTTGATCAACAACGAGTCTTTCTTCTTCTTGGGCTTGTGATCTTCTGAGAGCTCATCCTCGGACGGGTCGGGGGCGGAGGATTCTTCGCTTTCACTTTCTTTGTAGCTGTTGTGTTTGGTGGCGGCTTTCCTGGCGCGTCGACCAGCCGCGTTCACGGGCGTCTCCTCCTCCTCCTCGTCCTCCTCTTCTTCGGAAACGAAGGAGCCTTCATCCATACTATCGGAGACGTCTTCATCGTCGTCGTCGATGTCGGAGCCTCGGTACTTGCCGGTGCGTCGTCGACCGCCGGAGCTCTTTTGGGATTTGGAGCTGCGCGACCGCTTCTTGCTGCGAGACGGAGGAGGCGCGTCGGCGCCGGGCTCGAAGTTCTCGTCATCGGAGTCGGACTTGTTGGGATCAAAGTCCTCAATGTCGCGCTTTCTTTTCGTCACCATTTTATCTGGAACGGGGTGTGGGAGCGGGCCGGGTGGTAGGTATGCTGTCGCGTTTCGATAGCACGGGTGTGCACTTGGACGGGGTGGTAGCCGGTTGCTGCTGCCTTAGGTCGCGATAAGTCTGTTTGCACGGCATCAGCATCCACGTGCACTTGGAAAACGCATCGACCGTTGGACGGGATGAGTGAAAACGAAACAAGAGGTTTGGGCTAAGATGCGGCAACAGGTAGGCTGCTAGACGGATGTGAGGAAGGCGTACCGGTGTCTGTCAGCGCTCAGGGAGGCAAGAACAATGGAAGCGAATCAGGTGGTGGTGGTGCAGCAAACCGCCATTGGGTTCGCGACAATGCAAGCACGAAAAGCCAAATCGGAGCTCGACGCCTGCGACGTACTGTCGCCTAGGATATTCGGGAGCGTGGAGATGACGAGGCTTCGGACTGGTGATAGATCGGGATTCGCTGAAAAATCACCTTCGCGCGTTCCACGTTCACTTTCGCGCCGTGCGTTCACGCTCCTGGGGCGAGGAAGGACGAGAGTCAGTAGAGTGGGTCTCACGTGCAGTGCCCACCAGCCACAAATGGCCCGAGCGTACCTGCTTTCTGGGGCTGCGAGGTCCTTTTTGGGGAGGAACGATTGGCTGGAGCCCCATCTTTCCGCAAGCCGACAGCACCGATGGAGAGCACGTCTAGGGGAGGAGGGCCTCAAATTCCGGTCCTCTTGCCCTCATGTGCGCACCTCCATTCCGCTCCATCACCAATTGCTATGCAGTCAGTCATGATGCGTGATGGATGACCAGACCGGAGCGCCAAACTAGTGACCTTTGATCGTCAGCGTTTCTGTCAACTGAATTTTTTCGTCTCGAATTCTCCAAAAGTATGAAGTATGCCAATGACCGTGCAAGGATTGACGGTGCTCATCGGCGCACGAGGCTTAAAAAAGTCGGGCCCGGGGTAAGTGGGCAACAAGTGTCCACAACGCGAACAGTCGCATCATCGCGGCCGCGGTCATTCGAGAGGATGAGAGAGATGGACAATGCTCACACACGGCACGCGACTCTGGTTGACTGCATCTTATCTGCTCCGAGGGAGCGCAGGGCGGACGGCCGGCGACCGCACACCGATATTGCGGCCGCGAAGGGCTGCGGCGCAAAGACGGGCGCGACATCCCAATGATCAACGGCAATGATGTCATTTCCCAGGTTGTCGTCGCTGTCTGGCCTCAAAATGCGCCGTCAACGGGTGCGGTGCGGTTGCCGTCCCACGAGGCTCAATGCTCTCCGAGAGCTCAAGGACGTATTCGGCCGAGATGCTACGGATGCAGCGCCGAGTTTTGCAACGGTAACCACCCAGAAAAGTCCTGAATTCCACCAGATGGCTCTCACGATGGCGTTTCGAGACCAAGCTTCGCCAATTCAACCCTTCGATCAGCCCTACAGATCCGAGTCTGGGGTAACCCACGAGCTCGAGGTCCCGGGCGCCAAGGACAGGAACGTGGCCGGGGAACGTGGCTGGTGCGCCGGTGTGCTTTGATGCCCCCTGACTAAGGCACCAATTCTCCACGGGTGTCTCCAGGGATGGTTGCCTTGCGGCCTGACGAGTCTCGGTGCGCCCGACTGAACAGGCGCCAGTGTTGGCGAAGCGTCACGTGCGGCGGCGCCGAGAGCCTCCAATGACGCTAAACCATCGGCGTAGTCCGAACATGCGGGCCGGAAATAAGCAAACCACACGGCTGACGACGCCGCGGTGCCGACCAACCGTTCTATTCGCTGGCAGCCACGGTACAGTACTGCCGTGCGGGAGTCACGAGGAATGAAACCATGCAAGCGTTGCATAACATCGCTGTCGGTTTCTCGTGTCGGGCCTCGGGTTTCGACAAACGAGGCGAGGCTCGTCCGCGGGTTGCGGTCACGAACAGCGTGCGACCAAAAGAGCGAATCCAAGGGCAAACAAACAGGACTCAGGAGCACTGTCATTTGCAACACCTGCACCACGAGTTTCCTCATTCGGTCATTGCCAGTAGCGACGGGGCCTCAAAAATGCCGAGTTGAACCTTGGCACCATCCATCCCTTATCTCGACCCGCCCTTCTTTTTTTTTGGCTTTTTTGAGGCCGTCACGGAACGATCATGCCAGCTGCCGATCGACACGTATTCGAAGCCACTGGCGAGGACCGCATGCGGAACATGCGAACCACCATCCAGGGGAAGTGGAGGAAGGTTCGCAGCCTGCTTTCACTAGCGGACCGCCTTACGAGGCCAAAGCCCACTCGCGGCTCACAATCGCTGCAGCTGGTGTTCACCAGACCGGCCTCGGTGGGTCCACCATCGACCGGCAACCCGGCCAAGTCGGCAAGCGGCCACTCGGGGCACAGCATTTTTAGACCACCGAGCCACATGGCGTCGCCAATCCATGCCGACCAAGCGTCCGTCAGCGAGAAGCCAAGAAGACACCAAGCCGTGCAGCCGCATCCAGCACTGACGGGCTTGGGGCTTGAACTTGGAACTCTCGAAGCATTTAAGGAACGGGCATCCCCGCGGGTCTGGATGAGTCGAAAGCCATTTCCATCCATCGCGTTACATCAATCGGACTCTTGTCTCAACTTCACACACACACACACGCACACATCCACAAACACAGCATCAAGCCACACTCAATCCTCACATCATCTTCAAACGTCCAAACATGGCATCCCCAAACAACATGCCCTCCTCTCTCGCCCCGAACTTCGAGATGCCCCGGCCCAAGAGCAGCCGCGCCGGCTCCGACGCCAGCTCCATCTCGGCCGAGACGACCTACACGGCAAGGCGGGCGGTGTCGCAGGACTCGCCGCGCCCGGCCAAGAGAAAGTCCTCGCACTCACAGACAGTCAACGTCTACACCCACTGCGGGCGCCACAGCTCGCAGTTCCTCTTCGGCGGCCGGTCCTTCACCGACATGGCCCGCTCCATCTTCAAGCGCGACTAGGTTGGCGTGACGTGCGTTCTTCCTGCGAGTGAAACACAAATACACAATCCGCAAAACACTAGCAGAAGGACAACGGAAGCAAACAACCATAAACAAGGGCTTGAAGAAACCCACCACCCTCCGTCGCCGCCGCGTGCGACCGGCAACAGCCCCGCCGAGAAAGCGGCGACGGCGCCGGGTACTACCTCCGGCATTCTTCCCGCCGCACGGCGCTCCGAGTACGGAGCCCCCTGGGCATTAAAGGGAAACGCCAAGCGGGAAATGCTCGCGCAAAAGCCCCTCTGACTTCTGTCATACCAGTCAGCATCGCGCGCGCGCGCAGTCCTGGATCTGCGGAGCCCACTGTGTTTGCGGAGCCCACGACACGCAAGTGCCTCTCGGCGCCAAGACGAAAAAGACCTGCCTGCCTGCCGGGGGTGTGCTGAGGGCAAATCACCGCTCCGGCGGCAGTCTCTCTCTCCCACTCACCGTCCTCTCCGTCACAAGACCGGACGAACAGAGAGCGCCGCACCGCACCCCCCGCTCTCGTAATATTACGGAGAGAGCTGGGCGTTCTTGGCAACGGTGAGAGGCACGAGTAAGGCAGAGAGGGCATGGGGGGTTGAATCGTGAAAGAGCTTGGGATGCAAAGCTTGGAATGAAGCTTGAATTGTGCCAAGGCCTTCCAGACCAAAAACCGTTGAACGTGGAGGCAACAGGGCACCAATTACAGCTAATGCTGCCATGTCTTTTTTCTTTCTTCTTCTTCCCGCCACTTTTTTTTTCGCCGCATCGTTAATTGCGGAGTTGAGAGTTTTGCGACGACGTGACATCGCGCCCCCGGCCAGAATCCGTCAATTTTTGCAAATCGTGCTGCGGATTTCAAATCGCGAGAGATGGGCGGAAAACGGAGTCTTGATGTTTCCGTTTTCCTTTTCTCTTGTCTTTTATCTGGGAGGGAGATGCCTGCCTGTCAATGACGTTTATTTCCCACCCCTTCGGGTTGGATTGCCACGAGTCACACATGGATATACCAAGTTAGTCGACGACTCGAGGACGGCCGCTTTGTAATGACACCAAGACCTTATTGCATCTGGTTTCTCTGTCATCTGAATAGTAATCTCTTCAATATTACAAGTTAAAAACAAATAATCCCGTCTTATCTACACCCATTGCTCGTGACCGGCTCCCGCCTGCCCCCCCGCAAGACGCTATGATGTGTCGATAAACCGTGCCTTCCAAAATCCGCTTCTTTGCTCATCTGTCATCTGTCATCTCTCTCTCTCCCGTCCCCATGCAATGTAAAGTATGTACATCCATCCCAAGTATATACCAGTCTAATGTTATGTTTTGTCCGTCAACACCCACTCCAGTGCTTTAAACAATATCTCTCCATGTCGGTAGAAACCACACTGCAAGAATAAAAAAAAAACAAAGATCACGCTACACCACAACACCTCGCCTCATGCTTTTGCTCACACAGCTTCCGCCTAAGCAGAGATGGCGTTGAGCACGACGCGCGAGTAGTCCAGCAGGTTCTTCTGGCCGGGGACGTTCTGCGTGTAGCGCGAGTTGAACTTCATGATCTTCTTGGCGGCGCGGAAGGTGGCGTCGTCGATGGCGAGCGGCTCGGCCACGACGTTCCAGGCGATGCCCTCGGTGCAAGGGGGGGTGGTCAGCGAGCCGTCGTACTGGTAGACGTCGGACTTGGCGAGGAGGTCCTTGAGCTCGCAGAAGTCGAGCCCCTGGGTCTCGGAGTGGGATCCCGGCTCGGAGACCTCGTCGACGTGGGCGAAGACGTTGGCCAGGAAGGGGGAAGGCTTGGAGTTGTCGACCTCGATGAGGAACCCGACGACGGAGGCGATGGGGCCGGTGGAGTCTGTGCGAGAGAGTCAGTTGAATGCCACCTCGTCCGTCTAGAATAAAAACAGAGCAGGGTACCCCCATCGTGAGAGTTTAGATGAACGGGTGGGGATCATCAACCCCCAGAAAACGAAAACGAGAAACAAAATCAAAACACGTGGGAAAAGGGTAGTACTCACTCTTGTTGGCCTCAGCATCCGCCTCAAACACAAAGTGCACCTCCATGGGGTAGAACTCGCTGTCGACGCGGTGCTCGCTGGGGGTGTGGAAGTGGAACTGCTTCAGCACGTACTCGCGGCCCTTCCTCGTCAGCCTGCCGCCCTCGGTGACGACCTCGAGCGTGCTGCCCAGGTTCTCGAAGACGGCGCCGTCCGGGAGGTCGGGGACGTCGAACTTGAGGGTCGCGCCGGCGACGATCTCGGCCGAGGTGTCGTTGAGGTTGATGGGGCTCTGGTGCGTGCCCGTCGCGCAGAGGGCGCTGTCGTCGCTGTGGGAGTGCCAGTTAAGCGGTCCCTTGAGGTCGTCGTAGCCGAAGGTGGCCACCGCGATCTCGCTGCCCTCCTCGGCGCGCGCGTAGAGGGATGTGCGGTGGTGGCAGATGGCGGAGGCCAGGCCCACGAAGGGGAGGACGAGGGAGTACTTCATGTTGTGTGTGTGTGTGTGAGTGTAAGAGTGTGTGAGGTGTTTGGTGGAAGGCGTGTAAGTGACGAAGTGTGTGTAAGTACAAGTGTAAGTGTGACGAAGAGAAGAGGAGAAAGTGCAGGAGCGGATGACAAGAATAGTCCTCCTCCTTCACCGGGGGGGGGGGGAGGAACCCTCTTTTATCTCTTCTCAGATCTCACGACACGACACTTCAAGCAGTAGGCAGGCAGGCCTTGCTTAGATCTTGAGTCCGATCCCTTCCGCCTTCATACATACGCACCCCCGGCAGACAAAGTAAACTGTAATACTACCGCCTGCTCGGATAGAGCCAAGAAATGCGCAGCAGCAGACGGCGGGGGAGGGTGGAGGTGGTACATTACCCGGCGGGCGTCATCTCGCGAGGTTGGGTGTCACAGGCACGATTTACACTGAAATATGAGGTACTCCAGTCTCCATATCATGTGCCTGCAGCAGAAAGCAAAAATCCGCCCGCCAGTGGACTCCATCCCACGAAAATGAAGAAGGGAGGGAAAAAATAGGGTCGGTCCCCACGCCGGGGGTGGACCAGGGGGCCGGCTTGTTGTCCGTACTAGCCCAGGTTGTTGAGAGAGAGATAGAGGAGGGGGGCGTCAGATGAAGATCACCAAATCCACACACTCACCGTAGCATAGAGAGAAAGAGAGAAGGACATGGTACTTTATTCGTGCTCCTCCTCCTCCTCATCGCAAAGTGCCAAGACAAAAACCACAGAGGCGCAGGAGGAGGGGCTACGAGATAATAGTGGCCCTTGTTTTCTTTTGGTTGATAGCATTCTGCAGAAACAAACAGAAGCACGGAGCAGAGCAGACAATACAACACAATACAATACAGGGAGTGAAAGTGAAAGGAGAAGACAAAAAGGTAAAGAGAGGACACAAGGCGACCACAGCAAAGAACAAGTCCGATGGAAAAAGGATTGGCTGACGCAGCACACCACACGCATCGGAACATTTCTTTCGAATAAGGCCTCTCTACAACCCTCCATTGTACACATCCATCCATCCTCGAAGTGCCGCGGGCGGAGCAGCGGATTTCCCTCCCTCCACCCCCAGACCATGCTGTAGTAATACACCACCAAATCGCCGCTTCGATAGCCGCGGTCTGCAAGGAAAGGGACCTGTCTCGGCAATCTGCAGTCTGCAGAATGTCATACACACCCCCTCCTTCCATTCTTCAACCTTCGACTCGCACACTCTTTTTTTTTCTTCTTTTTTTAAATATTTTCTCCTAATAAATTCTGGCGCGGCTGCTCAGCCCTGCCAACCCGTTACCGGCGTGCCTTCGCGCCGCGGCGCTGTTCGGAACGAGCCCTCGTGACGACAAAATGATGACAAAAACATAATAGCCCCCGACTTGAATCAGTAAGCAATTAGCATCCCGGAGAGACCCTATCAAAAACACCTCGGTGTAGTGTTTGGTTGAGAGAAAGCAGGCAGGCAAAGCCGCGGTTCGAAGGAAGCGGCCTAAACCGGACGGACCGGAGAGGGCATGCGCCTTAAGCGCTCACCGGCACGTCGGTCAACCACGTTTGCCTGCGCCAAAACATTACCCATTATTGTTAGGTCTCACGGGGACTACCAAGATCCCAAGAAAACGACAACCAGAAAAACAACAAAAAAAAACAAAAGCCAAGAAAGAAAGTTTTAATACACTTTCTTGGGTTTTCTCATGTTTGGTCATTGGATGAACTCTTGGCCCCGTAGCCGGGGTTCCAGGGCGCGATGGATGGGACGGAACAAAATTGGGCATGCCTCCCCCCGCCACACTCTTGGTTGCTGACCGTCCCCATCCTTGTCTGAGCTTGTCATCTTTTTGACGTTTTCTTGTGCCTAAAAATTCCTTGGCTAATATGGAGAGGTTGCAATGCCAATGGTAGTACACCGAACAACGGTACATCTCGGCCGACAAGCCACACTCCAGGTGTGTGACCTCTCCCTGCGCCCTTCAGGCCGTAATGAGCCACCACGCTGAAGAAAGCATCAGCAGCCACGCTGACCGGGGAATTCCCAATCGTGTAACGACGTTGCTGTGCATGTGCGACGGACAAGAGAGACTTTTCCAACAAATAATTGCCCGTGTGTTGGATGAAGGGGCACTTGTCCCCAAGAAAACAGTGTGACGTTTCACGGGACCAAAATGACGAACAACAACAGTAACACTTGTCATATACGATATATTTCCCTTTTATCCACCCCCATCAACCGTCTTGGACAAAAACCACTTGGCAGCACTTGAGATCTCCAAACATTTGCCCGTTTCCCTCCTTCTTTGCATGTCCCCCCAAAATTGAGAACCAGAAAAAGAACCAGGAACGCGACACACTAAAATCATCATCAGCGAATGGGAGTCAGATTACCGGTTCCCGGCGCCCAGAACTTTCCCACGTCCGGCTCGGCGCTCAAGGGGTCTCTTCCCCTCTCCCGCTCTCGAACCGATGCCGGGAAATTATCGAGCAGCCGCACGAAAAAGAGTCCGGGGTGGGGGGAGAAGCTGGGGGTCCTGGGGAAAAGAGGGGGTCAAAAACGCGGGACGAACAAAAAGACGTTCGATGATCGTCGGCCGAGCTCTTGACACCCCCCCAACCCCTCACGTTGAGCCATTTTGTCATTGGCGACGGGACTCACCTTCAGCTAGTTTAATCCAACGTCGGGCGGAACATGACCGAATCGGCCGGGGTTGAAGAAGACGATCACTTCCTCGTCCTTTCCCGTCGAGAGGTTGGAGAGTGGATTCTGGTCCCGAGCGGATCGAACCCACACACGCTCAACACTCCATTGCGTATGTTTGCCTGCTCTTATCTTACCCTGACCTGCATCATCGATCGCGGCGCTCTCGAGCGACCCAGCACTGCAGGCAAACGACCCTGCGGCTCGCGTCTCTCAGAGTCAAGCCTGTGCCCAGTACGAAAAGAGCCCTTTGAGTGGGCGCCGGGCTCGCTCTCAAAGCAGAACGCCGCGATCAGCTTCTGCTGCCTCTTGGCTGCACGTCATAATAGTACCATGTTGCCTTGTCTGGTTGTCGAGCATGTCCACTGCTTCCCCAGGATGGTGTCTGCACTCGCAACAATTCGCGCCATACCGCAAGTCTAGACCTTTTCTTCGTCAGTAAAGGCCTGGAACTGCCATGGCTCGAACGCATAAGCCAAGCCGCTCGACTCGGCTTCTCTTCTGACCCTTGCCAACTTGGCACGGCGTCGTCAACTTCGCCTGACCACAGAGACAATCAGAAGGCTCGAATCACCCCAAACTGACCGAGACGCGAGATCAATATAACCGCAGCTATTCGCCTCCCCGTAAGCCTGATCGTAATAGAACCTCGTCTCAAAAACAAGCACTACCTGAAAGCCTTCAGGAATAGGGCAGCCCTCGCCGGAACACTACCTGCCGCCGCCTGCGTGATGTCGTACAAACATCCACGCAAACCTCTAATCCCCGACGCCAGTGTCCACAGGCATCTTGCAGCCGGGCTGGATCTCATCTGCAGGGGACACTCGGGAGGGTGAGCGCAGAAGAGTCCTCCTGCCTCCTGATGCGGTCTCCCGAGACACTGCACTCGACCAACAATCAGCAGTCAATGACAAGATATTAAATCTGCGGCTCTGATTTCGCCTTACAGAAGTCTGCGGCTGAATACAATCCTTCTGTGATTGTCTCGGACCTGTTGATTTCTTTACAGAAACGGAGATCGTTGCGGTTGAAACCTCCAAGTCACAATGTAATCTCAGGCCTTCTCCCACAGCTCAGGATATAGAGAAAGTTGCTCACATCCAGTGACAAAGGCTGATGTAGACGAACAGCGCCCGCCAGGGCCAGCGAGCTTCCGTTTCTTGACGAGCCGCCAGGTACGCCTCCGGCATCGCCATCTGGAGGGACGTCGGGTCGAGTTGCGTTTGGACCTGTCTCGCCAGAGACCAGGCACGCGAGGCAAACATCAATCTTTTTCGCCAAGTTGGGAGGGCTTGTCCCGATGGCAAAAGAAACTGTTGCCTCACCTTGAGTCGACTTCCAGGGAGAAGGCTCCCAGACCGGTGGTAGAACAGACATTCCTATGTTCAAACACTTCGTGGTCTCCTTGTCCTTCCCTATTCCCGCCTTGTATCGTCTCTGAAACTGCAATAATAGCAAGGAGAGAGAAGGAGAAGAATGAGTGGGGCAAAAGTAGCGGGCATGCTATTTACGTTGCTCTGCACTCGTCTAACCCCTTCAAAGAGAGAATCTTCTCGGTTGCTGGGCTTGACTGATATTTGGCAGTTACCACAAGCCGCCGTGTCCAACAGAGCGCTCACTGGCTCTGAAGGGTACGGCGCGAGCGAAGCCTGATTGCTTGGATCTGATCGATGGCCATTTCATTAGGCCCGACTCTTGGATGCGGTAAGTTCGGCCTCGAGCATTCGGCTCACACGACCTGGGATTTGTCTCGGTCCCAGAAACTGCTTCGTCCCCGCCTTGTCGTCCGATACCCAGCTGGGCTGTGTAGCGAGCGACATACTCGCACCACATCACATCGAGCACGAGCAGCGAACCGATAAACTGCACATTCGAACCGTCCGCATGGGCTGCCTCGAGACACCAGTTGGCGAGCGAGCAGGCTGATTCGAGATGGTTCGGCCAACTTCAGCTGATCTTGCAGCTGGCCCGACAAACCCGAACTCAGGCCCTCCGAAAACGAGTACGAACACCTTCCGGTTCACCGTCTGAGCAAATCATATGCCGACCGGGGACTGCGGTGCAGTTGCTCGGTTCAGTCTGCGCCGCCAAGTGGCCGAAAACTGCAACACGAGGATGGAGCAAGAAGATTTGCTAGCAGTTGCCACCATGGCCATGGTAATGTACTGTTTGGCACAGGAGCACCGACTCCCGTGGTCAAAGTGGCAAAGCTCTCCGTGTCGATTCCCTTTAGAGGACGCTCAGCGACCACCTGTCCTTATAAGAAGAGATCAACGCCAGCATCAGCTTCATTCTAAAGCTGGCCTGGCCGCAGATCTGCACCTGCCCAGCACCTGAGTTTCTGCTATTAGGCCCGGCCTTCATGTCGTCGAACGGAATCAAGCCGGTTTGCTTTGCGGCTCCCCTTGTCTTGAACGTTTTTTGGCCGCCGGGAAGGCAAGCCTTCCGCCGGCGACGAAAAGACGTTTGGCGCGGGCAACTATAAGCAGTTGATGGGCCGCCTGAAACCCCCCTACTCCGTCCGGGCATGAGCCGGCAACGGCCGGCGGTTCGGCGCCGGCGGTGGAGCTCCGAGAAAACAGCCACCTCCGGGGGCACGTTCTTTGCCCCGCCTTGGCCGGTCGACATCTCTCGGCCTTTCAGATGCAGACCGCCATGACGCGGCCTGCCCCGGCGTCACACCTTCCACAGCTTGGAAGTTCGGAACAAGCCTCAGCATCCCTCGTGCGCCTCGTACAGCTGCCGCGGTTGGTGCGACGCGGCAACCCAGCTCCTGGGCCGGATGGTGAGACTTGTCCTCCGACTTCTCACCGCAGGTAGACGAACCGGAACTTGCCAGACGAGTTGGTGCGACACTTCGGGAGCTGGGCTGCCAGCCCCAAAGGCAACATGACACGGCGGACCCGATCTTGTGTGCACGCGCGTGATGGAGAGTCCGCTCGGCATGTGGGAAGCCCTGACACAGTCGCACGGCGTAGGACAAGTGCGCAGCTGGCCGCGTACGGAGACGACCGGAATGCCGTCCTACGGTCCCGTCCGAAGGAGGACAACCCCCCACCCGGCTTGGCTCGGAATACTGACAGTCTGACACTCCCGGACTGGATGGAGCACTCCGAAAACGAGGGCGGAGGAGGCGAGCAAACTGGCGGTGATGGAGCTCCGTCTGCAAAGCAACGTCGTGAACATCTCGGCGACTCGTCCTCGTCCTCGGCCCAGTCGTGTCGACACAACATCCCTGGTAGGTCGTCTCGGTAGTGGGAGCGGGCGTTATTGCCGTGGCGTCGTTTGGGACATTTGTGGCCAGTTGAGGTCATGGGCGGGGAATAATGGCCGTGTTAATGCCCCAAGAGTCCAGGAGCGGATTCCATTGGCATGGGAAGGGAATGGGCGCTTCCAAGTTGGAACTGAACATGTGCCGTATTGGGTGGGCTCGGTGAAGTTGGATTGCTTGCCCCCCCGGCGCCCCCCCAGGATGGCGGGCCATTGGACCAGGATACCTGTGCGTGTTTGGACTCTTTGGGGAAACAAGCCGCCACGAGGTGTCATGCTATTGGGGGCGGCCGCTCGCTCGTCTCGGCTCTTGTGCTTTATTGAACGAATCGAGATTCTTTTACTGGCAACTATCGCGGCTGCGCTTCTCTCGAAAAGAGCCTGGCTTTCCGGGATCCGTGGAGGCGACCAAGTGAGCGGCGGACCGCACGTTCGTCGTCGAATCTCGCTAATCTTTCGCGGAACAGTAACTGTGCTCCCGGCCTCGGCAGGGCAATAGTGTAGTTTATGGGATGGGAATTTGGGCATGGACAGGACTCGAAAGCGGGGGACGAAGTTCGGTTCTCTTCATCTCACCGCAACTGATCTGTCATGTCGAATATGGGGCGTCCTCAAGAGCAAGGATTGCACAAGCACAAGGTCGGGGGCCATGGCATGGCATGGCATGCCCGGTCCTGGGTCTTGGCCGTGCGAGTTGCAATTGCAGCCCCTCGGGATCGTACCCACGGGGTGGAGGAAGCTGGGTCGGGACCTGCAAAATATCACCGATTGACCGGCCTGTATGGCCTCATCGGGACTGTCTTGCGGCCTGTGGTCGGCCTATACTATCGCTTGCAGCGCTTCGAAGGCGCTGCTCGGATGGCGCCTCGCATCTGCAGGCTGCACCACGAAGCTGCGGCTGGCTCGAATGGAAGCACGGCGTCTTTGGTATTCGTCTCGTCTGGTCTCTTCAATTCGTCGACGTTGTCGCACAGGACCCGCCAGCAGGGACTGCGGAGGCGGACGGACTGTCTCTGGTAAACCGATCGTCGCCCGTCATCCATCTCCTCGCTAGGCTGTTCGGGCGATGGCGTGGTGGATCGGTTAGTCTCGATGGCGCCGCCAACTTGGACGAGACGCCAGAAACCAACCCGCAGTCCATGTGAGATGCAGCACGACGACTGATCCAAGCCCATCGGAGGTCATTTCTCGCGGCCATGCCCACCCACAGATGCTCAGCGTCCGAGGCCGGAACTCAGCTGTCGTAGCGTTGGTGGCTTGCTGCGCAACTGTGTGGAGGAAACGGCGATCCAGCGACACTATCCATACTCCGTCCACCGAGTGACAATCATGACAATTTCCACCTGGCATATGGGGGGGAAACACTGGCCAAACAGGGCGAGTTCGAGGATGGCAGGCAGTCCGTGAATGCGCTCCAGGCCAGCTGACGACTGTTCGTGAATCGACCGCGCTAGAGGGAGGTCGAGACAGAATAGACTTGGGCGGCGGCTTCGGCTCATGTCTTGAGCGCAGCTTCGTGGACCCTGAAGTTAAGCCAGAAACAGTGAGTCCGTAGTGTAGTGTAGTGCAGCCGTTGGCCGTCTCGCTGGTTGGCATTGGCAGGGTCGCAGCCAAGAGCGGGAGCAGTATTGTAGACAGGTACTTTGCGCGGAGTAATGTGGTAGTGTGAGGTCCCTGGGACTTTTGCCATTTGCCGCCGCTCTTCAACCCTCGAAGCGATCACTACCGAGCCGGTCAAGAAACCGAGGAGATCGTGATAGGCCCGTCTCCACAGGGTGCGTCTGATCTTCGCAAACGCTGGAATGCGATGGTTGCATGGCCTTGGAAGGGGCGGCGGACGACTCGCCGACGTTTTCCTCCTGCTCCTGCAGGCTGCAAGGTTGATCCAGATACCATGTAGTGTAGATGGTGGAAGAGCGAGTGTTGAGGCGATCAAGCGATGGCACAATGAATGCATTGCGTGGTGGCTGATCCAGGGGCCAGGGACGACGCAGGCGCACCGCAAGCCGGGAGGCTGTTTGAATCTCGACGACGTGTAGTAGCATTATTAATGGATCTGCTCTGCATCCATCGGTGCCGTAGTGTAAACACGCTGCTGCTTTAATCAAAAGGGACGCGGTGAGTTGCAGTTCACAGTGTTTAGGTAGTGTTGTTGGCGTGCGCGATTCCCCGCAAGGCCTGAGGACGGCACGTGAAGCTGCAGCGGCGCGATCTTAGCGGTGGCCAATGATATGGTGGAATTGGTCCCCCGCAGAAGGAAGAAGAAATGATCCCAACTCATCCCCGGCGGCCGAAATGAAAAAAAAAATCAGAAGGGAAGGAAGCAAGCGCGCCTTCCTGGCGTACCTTCCTGCAGCTTGCCTACCCCTTCACCTTCCCCTCCCTCTGCGCCTCTCGTGTATACGTACATCTATCCGTACTAGGTAGGTACTCCATATTACTACGTAGGCAGGTGCGAAGCCGCGCAGCGCGCTGAAGTGGAGGACGGACGTTCTGATTACCTAGTCTCTGCGCGTTGTGAGACCAGCCGCGTCCGTGTCTCTACGAGGACAAAAACAACAACGACGACAACGTTTGGGGGGGGGGGGGCGTCAACAGCCGCTTCGGAGATGGTGGTCGATTGAAACAGCCGACGACAAAAGAAAGAAGAGAGACAGAAAAGATCCGTGGACCGCGATGCCCGTGTTGGTTAGTCCAGGCGTTGGACGCGCCCCCAACGAACAATTCGAGAACGGCCGACAACCGACGCAGGGAAACCGCTGGAAGTCGCGCTGTCAGTCTGCAACCCGGATGGCTGGCACCTTCCGCATCTCTCGATAGGTCCGCCGCTCTACACCCTCGCCAGGAGACGATACCGATACCGCGATCCTGATCCTGGCAAGGAGTGTGGGAGTCAAAGACAATCATGCCTTGACTCTTGAGAGCCGCAGTCATGCTCCCGTCATCGAAATCGAACTGCTCCGACGGCAGCCATCTCATCGTCGGTGACTTCCTGCCCGATCGGGGCATGTTCGCGGGCTGGAGACTAATGGCGGCAAATTACCACCCTCTGTCGGCGAAGACTCCGGGCTTAGTAACCAGGCTCGCATTTTTGACGGGGTTTTCCTCTGCGCCGTGAGCTTGTTCTCTACCGGCAGCCCATCGTCGAGGTAGCATCGTCGCGGGCGTAAAAGCGGCCATGTTCTGGGGTCCTTCTTTGGGGTCTGGCTTGGTTTGGCCGCCCGCAGTGCGGATGGATACACTAGTACACTAATACTTTGCGGTGGTGAAGCCAAGAGAGATTCATTGCGCCGCGAAAACCCAGGACAGGGACGGGGGCTGTTCCCGTACAGGCGAGCGGAAGGTTTGCTCCAGAGACGTGGGATGAAGCAGAACCCGTTGCTGGAAGCTGCCGAAACTCTGTCCATGATTGTACACTATAATGGATTAACCTGCAGGTTCACCGTTCGTCAGCCGTGAAGACCAGACGACGTACAATCGTGGCAAATATGTGTGCTTCAAGCTTGTATTACAGGCCGCTCAGCCCGACTCTATTGGCGTCGGTAATTCAGCCAAGCGGCTCATCCCCCTCCCCAGAGCAGCAAGCGCGCAACGCAAAGCCAATGCCCGTGAGCTGGTTGCATGGCGCTATTCGCCTGATGTGATTCCGGCATCTTCGCTTTGGTGAAGCGTCGGCGTCTGGGACACCTGTTTCAAGCAGATGGCAGCACGTTTCCAACGAGATTGAGACTTGCCACCTGGCCTGGGCTTTGCCTTGCACTTGCATCAGCCGCGAGCCGTTGGCTCCGACCGCTTCCCCTTCGGACAAGCGCCGCCATGGATGTGTCTGGCAATTGCGGATAATTACCTGGGGAAGGCTTGCTTGCCAGGACTTAATGGTGATGTTCGGGGGCAGGAGCCGAGTCGAGGCACCGATGAAATGTTCAGGCGCTGGCTGTTCTCCATCAGCCTTGTTGTCCGTCTCCTTCGATCTTACTCGGGCCTGCGCATCACCATAGGGCATCAGCATCAAGCTTGACATCATCTGATCAACAATCATGCCTGGGGACTCACCTCAGGTACAGTAGCCCAGATCCAGGTCCATGAACAGACAACCGAGTGTAGCGCTTCCTGCCCAGTGCCGACTCTCTAATAGTGTATCGCTGCCCTCTGACACCCCTAAAACCGAGCATCGCAGGGCTGAAATGCCTCTGTGTGCTGTGCACTGCATAGCAGACCGTGTAGGACTCAAATTGCGGGCGACCAGGCATTTCCTTGTAAATCATGCTGGCGGGCCCTAGCTCGTCCCATGATTGTTGACGGGGAATACTTCATTTCCAAAGCATGAGCCTATAGACTGGTGCGGAGTAATTAGTTGGACCTGTTCATGGACTCTCCCCAGCGGCAGATGCCTGTGAGACCTCACCGCAATTCACCTTCCCTCGCCTCTAGATGTGCTGATACTGCTAGCGCTGCTGGTGGCATAAGGATCAAACCTCCCGCAGCTTGTAGCGCGTAGCAGTCTTCGGGGGAGATAACATGGGATTGTTTACTCACCCCCTCGCACCATCCCCTGCCTTCTAGCATCCTCGAGGCAAATTGCAGACCGGCCAGCGTGCGGACGCATCACATATCATCAGCAGGGGCGCCGGAAACTTGAAGGGGCCGCAAGGCCGCCGCATCGCCGCCAAAAGCGATCAGGGCCCGTTGGCAAGCATGCTAGTGTAGCCTGTTAGCCTGCTAGCGTCATTCCTGCCCCCGTTGTCGTTGTTGATGACCCCGTTTTGAGCCTGTGGAAATCTCGTGTATGCTGGTAGTGGGCACGGCGCGGGTCACGGGTGTGGTGGACGTTGGTGTCGTCGCTGCTCGCGCCCAGGTATCGATTCCATACGTGCTCTTGGATGTACAAGTACCTCGGGAGCCAACCGTGCTTCCCCTTTGCATGTAAGTGTTCGTGCATCCCACGTACAACATAATTCGAATGTCTCTCCATTGCCCGCCTCGTTCGTGTGCCAGTCGTAGCCCGTTGACGGCCGGTCCCCGAACTTGTCTTGTGGATCCCCGACCGGTCTTTCGCCATGCACTAAATATAGTGTATAGAAGCGAGCTAAGGCCCAAGGTCGAAAGCATGAAAGGGCAGCGGATGACGGCAAATTGAATTCATGTAAACGAGATAAATCTTGGTCTGGGAGGCTACGGCATGCGCCAGCAGAACCTCAGATCGGATCGGAGGTCGGCCTCAGTCAACGTCATGGCCGGCCGGCTGTCGAGCATCGGACAGGTCGGGGTACAGCATCCTGAGCGGATGGAGCAGGTCTGACGGGTTCTGACTGACGGATGGCGTGGGCGGCAGGCAAATGCGTTGATGTTGGTGCACTCAAGGTACCCCGTCGACGCCCGGATATGCTACATATGAGGACAGGGCATCATCTGCGCTGATGGATCACGGTGCTGCTGCAGTGCTGGTTGCTGATGCCGCCAAGCTGCGGAGCCACGGAGCCCATCATGAACGGCTTCACTTTTTCCCCTTTCCATCTGCCCCGTCGGCGAGCACCCGGGACGCCCAGGCCAGCCAGACCAAGTCCGGCAGCAGCTCCAGATGGCCGTCCATCCAAAGGTCCCGCAGACAGGCCCCTCATCGAGAGTGGACAGGTCAGGCCGGTGGAGTGGCCCTGCAATATCTTCCTTGTCGGAACAGGGGACGCCATCCCTTCCGATATGCACGTCGCATTACCTCACCACCTTAGCAAGGCGAAGCCACGGCGGTGGGGTGGTCTGGAAGTCAAATACGGGGAGACGGTGCCCTTTTTTCTTCGTATCCGTCGATTGCTCGCTGCTCACCCGTAACAACAGGGCGACTGGCGACCGCACTGCACACCGCAGGAGGGGGAGAGCCTAGAGGAGAAAGAAGCAGACGCAGAGCCAGAGACAGGCGGTCCAGAGACAGACTGAGGCGACAGAGCCGTGATTGGCTGGAGACGAGGGCGAGGCATGTAGTTGTACCGCCGTGGCGGTCTGGCTGTCTTGCCGTCCGCCGAGAGATGCGTTAACAAGCTCGACCTGGTGAGCTTAGCAAGCAAGATCGACTGGGAGAGCAGGCTGGCCAAGTCGAGGAATCTGCAGGGTCGGCCCATTCATTGTGCACAGCGTGGGTGTACAGTGCCATACGGATAGCAGAGCCTGTAGTCTGGAGAGGTACGAGGCTGGTAACTGGTTGGTGGGTGTGCGAGAACGAGAACCATTGTTCCGGGCAGCCAGCAGGACCTCACTGATCTGGGGTCACAAGGCGAAGGAACGAACGTTCAGGAGAGAGGTTATTCAGGAGTCCGCCTAGTGTGAAGGTTCGTCAGGTGCTGGGCGTTTCGGTGCCGCCTCCGCGTGCCCTCGTTTTGACCCAAAGCAACCCAGGCGATGGATTGCCATTACGTGTGTTTCTCGTTTTTGGAGAGGAGGCGTTGCGTCTCGTCTCTTGGGTGCAGCATCTCGTCTTCTCGTCTTACTGCACCCGGGCCTGTGCCCTGCGCCTTGTGTATGTAGAGTGTGCGTGCGTGCCGCCGCGTGGTAAGGTGAGTTGCAAGCAACGGCAGGAGTGTTTGGTGTCGCGTTCAGCCAGTCCGTCTTGGAGTTGCGACATGCGTCGGCCGTGCTTCTGGTTGCTGTGCGTCTGCAGCGCAGGACGGGAGACTGAGCAGGGCAGGGCAGGGTAGGTCAGGTCAAGCAAGGTCAGGTCGGTCACCGGCCAGAGACTGGTTGAGATGGTTGATGAAGCTGCCGTTAGTTGTCTGATGTCTCTCTCCATCTCATTCTCCCTCCCGGGAAGGCCACGCCAGGCTGGTTGGAACCTGCCTGTCTCTCGTCTTCTGCAGAAGACCAGACGAGATGGCCAATCCGCACTGGGCTGGGCTGGGCTGGGCTGTGGGCGTCCAGCGAGCGGCCCCCTGGGATTGGCGTGTTCAATGTTGTGTTGTTTTTGTTGTTTCCGTCGGGCTTACGTCCTTCAGGAGGCAGTCGAGCGCGGGCATTTCAGTCGCCCGGGAGCAAGGGGTAGCGTGGTCGTGATTCGCCGCCCCTCGGCCGTTCGCCCAATGGCGGCCTGCCAAAAATTCTCCAAGCCGAGAGACAATTCCACGAGACGAAGGGGACGCGTTCTGGCCATTCCTGTTTGGGTTGATGACTGTGAGCCCGCCCTGTGTGGCTCGGCGTGAGGTCGAATGTCTCGCACAGGTCCTGCAGTGCTGTGAAGTGATGAAGCGAAGAGAGGATGATGATGAGACGCTGGGCCGGCGGCGGTGGAGATGTTGCTGTTGTTGCTGCTGCTTTACGGCTGGGCATCTGCCTACATGGGATGTACCTAGGTAGGTAATACAGGGCAGGTGGCGCTGGGCTCGGGCAAGTGTCCTGAAGTTACAGGCCTCCCTGAAGCCTCGAAAGCAGCCGGGGCAGTACCTAGCAGCAGAAGGAGCAACAGCAAGAACAGCTCCCGCGCATGAAGTGAGGTGAGGTGAGGAAGGGACAGGAGCATTCGTCCATCCGTACCGGTACATTTGCTAGTACGGGGGCAAGAGGATGAGCAGATGGGGGAGAAAGGTCCCTCGTAGACCCATTCTGCACACCTGCAGGACAAATTCGGACCAGTCAGATGCGCCGATTTTGATCAGGGTATCCAGGCTGCCGTGGGAGAAACAGGGGACCAGGGTAAGGGCTCACGATGCAAATGGTCCGGCAGGTAAAGGATACATGGTCGCAAGTACCACCCACACCAAGTCCATGGATGATTCCGAGGTCCATGGTACAGACTGCAACGGCGCGGGAGGAGCACCTGCCTCCCCCAACAGCGAGCTTACGGGCAAGTTGTTGTACAGTACCTTACTTGCCTTAGCTAGGTACGGAGTGTAGCACTCGTGTAGGTACCTGGGTAGGCTAAGGTGCCTGCCCTGTTGCCTTCCCTTCCTCACCCCTATCGCCAGGGTTCCCTACCGGGATGCTGTGGTCCTTAGTGGAACTCCATCGTCGACTGGCTCCAGCAGACCAATGCAGCATCGGTACGATGCCAAAACCTTCCCATCTCGACCCTTCCACCAGAATCTCCTCCTCCTCCTGCTGCTGGGACGTCCCTCTCACTACACACCCAGAGTTCCTCTCTCTGTATCCCCTCAAAAAAAGTTTCCCGTCTCGTCTCCTTCCCTTCTTTCTTCTCTTACTCCTTCTTCCCCCCTTCTGCCCTTTCCCCCAATAACCCCAATTCATCCCGTCCACGACCCCCTTTTCGTCCCAAGAGAAAAAAAAAAGTCACGAACTTCTTCCAGAGGGTTGCCTGACTCTCGCTCAGGGTCCTTTCGCCCAGGTTGTCCCCATATTCAATTCCCCGGTCCAACAGTTGCCCCCTCGATCACACCTCACGTCCGTCGCTCTCCGTTCTAGCCGCCTGGTTTCCTTTTGCCTGTCGCCCTTCGATCCTTCTAAACTACAACAAACCATTTGCACCCGTACACACCAAAAAACACACCCCGATACAAACCAAAAACACCTACTCGACGCCTTACGATTGTTCTTCCTTTTGTCATCCAACACTCCGCCGAAACTCCTCTTCCCCGGACCCGACGAGACGACGATAAGACGACCCCGTTTGCCTGACTCGTCAAACATCCCTCTCCGCTTTCGACGACTCCTTCGCTGCGATACACCGAGCCGGATACGAGTGCCCATGTTCGTGGTCGATTGTTAGCTTCGATTCGAGTTGTCTCTTGTGACACTTGAACTCTCCTCACCTCGGTCGATTACCTGCCTCTCCATTTCGACGTGTGCTTCACGGTAGCAGTGAAGCCAATATCTACACTACACGGCGAGGCGAGTATCTCGTCCTTGACCCCTTGGCCGCAGGCGACCTCCCCTCGCAATCGCTTCTTGATCTCTCGAGCCGCCGCCCTTACGTTACCGACAGCGAGGCTTGTTGGCTCGGTTCCCATTAGATTTCTTTCCTTGCATCCGAGAAGAAAAAGGTTAGTGGAATGCTTGCGTTGCCAGTTTTTGCGACATATGTGTTTACGGCGAATCGTGCATGCGTCAGCTGCCCTCCCATTCGAGTGGCAAGTATCGGGGTGGTCGCCTCAAAAGTTGTAGCATGACTAACACCTGCCTTGTCTTCCAGTTTCTAGCACTTGAAGGCAGCCTATTTGCTGTCTCTTTTCGCTCAATATCTTCACATCGCTGCGGGGATTTGATCGAGCCTGAGCGAGACATCTGACGAAGGAGCACCCGTTCGACACTTCCATAGTGGTCGGTTGATCGGAACATGGCCGCGTTGGTTCAAACATATCCTCAGCAGACCAGCACTGTTACTACTCTCCAGCCCCGATCCTCTGCAAACATGATTCCCGCGCAAGCCCAGGCAAACCAGCAGTACATGGCGGCCCAACAGGCGCAGCGAAACTTCTCCGGTTCGGGTGTCTACCGTGGGAGCAACGCACCCATCCAGCCGTATGCCTTTACAAGCACACCCAGTCTGAATACCACGGGCCAGTGGCAGCAACAGTACGGCAACGGCTACCGCACGGCATCCTCGCCTGCGGCGCCGACGCAGGGCATGGTACAGAGTCACGACGGAAACCGACCTCGCCATTCTGGCAGTTCGTCAGTCCCGAACGCCGGGTACAACCACAACATGGGGACGAGCAAGGGCGGGTCGAGGGATGATTCGGGAATTCCTGCGGCTCGCACGAACCCGCAGGCCCAGAGGCCGCAATCTGCGTACATGGCGGGCAGCACGACATCGCAGCAAATGACATTCGCTCAGGCCGCCGGTGCTAAGACGACGCCTGATAGGTACAGGCGCCCGGCTCTCCAGCAACAACAGCCTCGCCACACTAGTGCCCCGTCAGGGTCAGGCATGGCCACTGTTAGTCATTTGTACAATGCACCGGGTTCCAACGACCAAAAGAACTCATCAATGCGAAGCCGGAATGCTTCTTTCCAGAACAGACCGAACAGCTTCTACGGCGCAGTCGATGACATGCAATTGAGCCGCCAGCAGACAGTGGAGGACAACGTGCGACTCAGGCGGCGCAGCATGCACTCGCTGGATTCTGCCGATTATCCCAAGCCGCTAACCCCACAGGAATTCGCTCACCCGGAAGAACCCACCCGCCCCGACCGCGTTCCAACTCCCAAAAACAACGAAAAGTCGCTTCGCATTGTTTCTACTCTTGCACCTCCCGCCGCCAACAACATGCATGCCCGTAATGGCAGCGCAGAAAGCGTCGCGTCCAGCAGGAGCAGCCATTCGAGACCGTCTTCGGTGAGTAAAATCCGCACTTTTTTTCTTTCCTGATCTCCTGTTCTTCTTACCGCTCGCTGCCTTTTCTCGCCTCACCCCCTTTATTCGATTGCCCAATCATGCATCGGCCCGACCATCCTGAAGAGTTCCGTCGCTAACAAGGTTAATTCCACCAGTCTGCCAACCGCAGCGTGTCCACCCCCACGGCCAACCCCTCTCTCTCTTCAACCTCATCACACCCAGATGATGTCGTATCGAAACTAGAGCAACCCAAGCTTGTAAACATTCCGCCACGAAGCTCATCATCAGATGCGGCCAAGCGACAGCCCACGCCATCGCCCCTTTCCAAGCCGGTGACCATGTCGACCGATTCCAGCACTCAGAAGCCATCTTCCTCTCACGGAAATGCTCCGCAGCAGAGCGCGGCTGCGTCTGGCAGGGCCAACGCCAGCAGCCCGGCCGCCCAACAACTTGCTGCAATCAATCAAAAGGGCACCAAATCAAAGAGCAAGACATCGCGACTGCGCAGAGCCTTCTCATTTGGCAGCGCCGCCGAATTTAAGGCCGCTGCGCCCGAGCCCGCCGCTGAGTCGAGCGACGCGAATGACCCTTCTCGACTGCACAAGGAGCCGACCGCCGCGGAGTTGTACGATGCTGAGCAGGCGGCGATTGCCAAGAAGCAAGAGGAGGGCGGAATCGGAAACAACATTTACGGCAGAAGGCTGTTCTCTGGGTCGACGGACAACCTGTCCATTTCATCAACCGCGTCGTCGGCTTCCATCATGATCCGTAAGATGGGTCGTGGCATGAAGAAGAGCACGCGTTCGTTGGTGGGCCTGTTCAGACCGAAATCAGTCATTGGCGTCCCTGCCGCAGACGCCCTGGCTCCGGAAGCTAGCCAGGCCGCCGTGTCGATGATTACCGTCGAGGCCGAAAGGGTGAACGTCAACCCCGACCCCCGCGCACAGAACGGTGGTGGTACTGGATTCCCTCACCTGGAACGAAACTCGCTGGACGTTTCCAACACCCCCAGCATGGTTTCGGAGCGGGCGGGAAGTTCTGGCACGGACAGCGCTGGGCGAAAGAGCATCGTGGGCGGCGACAGGGAACGTGCCGAGGTTTTGGCCGCTGTCAGGAAAGGAATCCTCAAGCACAACCGGTCGGGCAGTCCAGCTCGCGATGGTTCCAAGCCCTACGAGCTCCCAGCCATCCCCGCCATCTCAGACTCGCCCATTTCCACCGCGCCCAGCACGCCGAACGATGAGGCGCAGGGTCACAAGCGATCCGGCTCGGTCGCTATCGGCAGCGAGGATTACTTCATGACTGCCCTCAGGCTTCGCCAGGACACCAAGAGCGCTCCGGGAACTCCGTCTGGGGCAGCCAGGAGAAATGCCACGTTCTCGCCGAGGATTGTGTTCCACGACACATGGCCGAGCGGAGAATACGACCGTAGGGGCGAGATTGCCACGTGCAACCGGCTCACGCCCATGTTGGCTCAGCAAATCAAGGAGGAGCTCAACACGTTCAAGATGGTAGGTCTCGCAACTGATCTGCCGGGTCGGGCCTGAATGCTAACGATACACAGGAAATGGAAGTTCACGAAAACTCCAAGATTTACACGCACTTCTTCTAACGACGGCTACGCCTGCACCACGGAATCTTCCTACTTTTACTTCTTGATCGTGGGCATTACCACCCACTCATGTATTTGAACTACATTTACCATCCATTCGACGGCGTTCAGGAACAGCATCGTACGGTGTCAGGGCGTTTTCCATCGTCACTCGACAGCATTTCCACCGCCCTGGCTGGGAGGGCTGCCGGCCGTTCTTCAAGGAATAATTTGCTTCGCTGGTTGGGGAGTCATGCGAAGACGGCGGCCGGAGAGGACAGCAGCATACACGGGCCAGTCAGTGCATACACGGGCCGAAAGCCCGTTTGCATTCGGGCAGCGATCACACGGACCTTGGGGACACGATGGCGATAATGGAGGTGGCCTGCATTTGTCTTACACTTTTTATCAGACGGGCCCAAGCCCTCTGGCGGCGAAGAAGCGGATCTGCAGAAGTTCCATCATGCTCGCTCGACACTCTAGTCGAGGTTTTCAGTGTTTGTATTTGCTTTGTTGGCGGGTCGAGGGCTTTCTTTACTTGTCGGTTTCTTCCAATTGTCGTGTCCAGAGGAGGGGGCAGATAGAGACACTGCGTGCGTGGCTTCTCATGTCGAAAAATCAGTTTTAGTATCGGCGAGGTCTTGATGCTGGTATCGACCGCTCCAGCGAATTGAATAGTTTAGAGCGGACTCGGTTCCTGAAAAACCGCGCTACTTTGGTACCGAGCGCGGTGTGGTGCGTGTTGCATGTGACGCTGGTCCCCGTACCTCATGCGAGGCGAAGCCATTCTTTGTTGGCTTGCTAGCTGCTGTTGGACGCGCCCTGACTGGCCTGACACACCGTCTGAGTGCTAGATTCAGATGAGTGCGCGGATGAGACCCAGATGGCGTTGTACCAGGTACAACAACCTGTACCTGATCGGCAGGACGACGTCATTCGTCGTGCGTCGCAATGCCCTTGCTTTGGGGCGGGGGGAAACCCGCGCGACCCGCTGCCCCACCAATCAGATAAGCCAGGGTCTTCAGCCTCGTGTCGATGTTAGCGCGAGGCTCGAAAAATTTTGTGCATGTTGCGACCTCCTCCACTGACTGGCGCCCTGTACGAACCGTACGAAGTCGATGCTACACGGCCGCATCCCCTTGCAACCGAAACAGCCGACATCGTGGAGGGTTTATTCAGGTTGTGGAGGCTGCGGATGCCTCGAACCCTTGGCCTTTCCCGTTTCTTGTACTCGACAAAGACGACAATGGCGACACCGACGACCGAAGCTACGGCCGCGGGGCACGAGACCCAGGCGAAGCCGAAGCTGCACGGCCGGGCCTTCTACGAGAGCATTGGGAGCCCGAAATACATCTTGGCTCCCATGGTCGACCAGTCTGAATTCGTAAGTTCATTGAGCACGCCAACCCACCCTGCAGGAATTTGGCTGACTTTGGACTGCCCTCCCAGGCCTGGAGATTGCTGAGCCGATCCTACATCCCCGCCTCGGAGCAGTCCAACCTGCTCGCCTACACGCCCATGTTCCACGCGCGACTCTTCAACGACACCGACCACTACCGCCAGGGCCACTTCCAAGCCGTGCGCCCCGCGACCGACCCCAAGTCCCCGCCGACGCCGTGGCTCGACGGCAACCCCTCCATCGACCGACCCCTCTTCGTGCAGTTCTGCGCCAACGACCCGGACGCGCTCCTCGGCGCGGCGCTCAAGGCGGCGCCGCACTGCGACGCCATCGACCTCAACCTCGGGTGCCCGCAGGGCATCGCCAAGAAGGGCCACTACGGCGCCTTCCTGCAGGAGGACCAGGAGCTGATCTTCAAGCTCATCAACACGCTGCACAAGAACCTGCCGATCCCGGTGACGGCCAAGATCAGGGTGCTCGAGACCAAGGAGGCGACGCTGGCCTACGCCAGGAACGTGCTCGCCGCGGGCGCGTCCATCATCACGGTCCACGGCCGCCGCCGCGAGCAGAAGGGACACCTGACGGGCCTGGCGGACTGGGGCATCATCCGCTGGCTGCGCGAGCAGCTCCCGCCCGGGACGGTCATGTTCGCGAACGGGAACGTGCTGCAGCACGGCGACCTGCAGCGCGTGCTGGACGCCACGGGGGCCGACGGCGTGATGAGCGCCGAGGGCAACCTCAGCGACCCGGCCATCTTCGGCCGGCCGCCGGAGCCCGGGTCGGAGGTGGAGAAGAGGGAGTACTGGCGCGGCAAGGACGGCAAGGGCGGGTACCGGGTCGACGCGGTGATGAGGCGGTACATGGACATCCTGCACAGGTACGCCGCGGGCGTGGAGCCGCCGGCCAGGCGGCCGCTGTTCGTCCCCGGCGACGACGAGGCGTGGATGGAGGAGTTCGACCGGGCGGCGGCGGAGGAGGACGAGCCGGAGAGGAAGAGGCGCAAGAAGGACGGCCCCCGGCCCGCGAAGAAGGAGAGGACGGCCAACCCCAACTACTCGGCGATGCAGCCGCACATGTTCCACCTGCTGAGGCACTTCGTGTCCAAGCACACGGACGTGCGGGACCTGCTCGCGCGCGCCCGGGCGGGCGACCTCGAGGCGTACGAGAACATCCTCAGCAAGGTCGAGAGGAAGGTCGCGGACGGGATGTTGGAGTACGAGAGGACGGGCGGCAAGATGTTTGACGAGCCCAAGACCGAGGGCGAGGAGCAGCAGGAGGAAGAGCTAGTGGAGGACGGCGAGAGCTCCAAGGCGGCGATCAAGAGGTGCCAGCGGCCATGGTGGGTCGTGCAGCCCATCATCCGGCCGCTGCCCAAGGAGGCCATGGCCAAGGGCGCCGTGTCGCTGAGCAAGAAGGACAAGGCCAAGCTCAAGGAGGCGAACGGCGGCGGGGAGGTCAACGGGGACGCCGCCCCGGCTGCTGCTGCCGCCCAGGCAAAGGAGAGGAAGGAGACCGAGGAGAAGAAGGAGAAGAGCATGCAGGAGAAGGTTCTGGAGACTGACGACAAGCTGATTGCTGGTTGAAGACGGCGATTTTTTTCCCCCTCGAGAGATGTGATAGAAATGGATATACCCCCCTTTATAACAAAAGCCATATTTTTTTCCCTCTTCCTTTTTTGGTGCTCTGGTATCATGCATCTTTGGCGTCGGCCTTGCCTCTTGTTTTGTTGTTGATGATGCTGGCCAACCAGCGCGATTCCTTGCTTCTTCCCGTCCATCTCAAAAACTCTGATATTGCAAAGTTCGGTTTCTAGACTGGTGGTGTCCTGGGTGCCTGGGTTGGGTACATCAACAGCTCGCCTTCGGCAATACAAATCTGATCCCTTCTCCTGGGCAACAATACTCGGTTTACCTTTGTGTAAGCCACTATGAATGCCTCATGAGTCAATGTGCCTCCAAGGACGCAAGTGTCCTTCCTAGTTTCGTCAAACACATAGTTCGTTCGGACTCCCTTCTTGACTGCCATGGACAGCGTGGGATTTATTCACAGACAAAGACACACACAACAGTCGTCCGTCCCTGTCGTCCACTCCTGTTGTCTGCCCTTATTATCGTTTGTCCCAATCGTCTATCCCGAGCTCCACCCATCATCCCTGCCTGGCACTGGTTCACATACGATTCACAGTAAGGCCGTGACCCACGGAATTCTCTCATTTCCCAGGTGAATAGCTTACACTCTTTTACTCGCTGTTTGATATACATACGCTGCTTCCTCCGCTATACACTAGAAATTATAGTCTCTAGTAATAAAGTCCTTCGTTCTACCGCCGTCGCTCCTCCTTGTCTTGAGACGATTTACCACTTCGTGGTTTATATTCCAAGCTAGCTAGCGGGCTTTTCTCCTTCACGAAAGAGCGAAAATCTTCGTTGTCCCATAAGCGCCCCACCCGACTCCCCAAGTAAGTGTCGATGACCCATTTCACTTTTTTGGGTGCTTCCGCGTAGGTTTCTGTCAGGAACTGGACGATTACTCCAGCGCCCTCGCTGTTGAGGACAACGTCATGCAGGGCGTTTCGCAATCTGGCCATGCCAAAATCTTGTAAATCATCCATGAAGTGACGGTCGGCGAAGCTGCAGATCTTGCTGTGGAAAATAAGCAGTCTGAGAAGATACTCCTTTGTCCTCCGCCTTTCAGGTGTAACGTCAGCGCCGTCTTCGGAACCACCATTGAGTGTTCCGATGTCGTTGAACTCGGGTACGGAATATTTTTCAGTGTAAGCGAACTCGGAGAAAGCCAAGAAAGCCTCGACGTCGCAGTCATCCTAGACAACGCGTCTGTTGTTGGTCTCTTCCATGCCTATATTCACGGTCCTGTCGAGTTGAATTGAAAGGGATGCGACAAGGGCACTATGCATGTAGAACAGCTGCTTTTCAGGGCCGACAACGAATGTGAAGGGGTCCGAGGACATGATGCTGCTAGCGTCAGTGTTGCCCGCATAGATCATTAGTGTTTTCTACCTCTCGAAAGATATGCGTTTGCGTTCCATGATTGCTGGCTATTGGGTATTGAAGAACGATTGATACGGAAGTCTGGGTTTGATTCCTGTCAAAAATGAAAGATGGAGAGATGGAGATGGAGAGAGAGACAGAAAATCGAAAGCTCCCCGGGTTTGTTATTTCTAGTCTGCGGTGATGGAAGGGAGCCAGGACGAAGTTCTGTCTCGTCTCTGTTGCTCCTCTTCCCATTTTTGTCGCTCTCTCCCATCTCTGTCCCTTTCTCTTTCCTCTATTTCTGAACTTCTGTGTTGTTGCTTCACATGCCGAGAGGAACTCGCCAAGACAAGTGGATCATCGATCTTCCACTCATGGGCCGCATATTGAAAGCGGAGATGTTCCAACAGACGGACAACCAGGACCCCCTGGAAGAGGGGGAAGGAGCAGCCAGTCCCTTCCCCGTTCCAAATGAGATCAACCCACTGCCACGAGTCGTTCTGACGGAGAGACAGAGCATCATTGAAGCACAATGGCCGATCAGCAAGAACGCACCGCTGCAGCAGCTCCTGCAACCGCAACTGCGACCGCGACTGCGACCGCGACTGCAACCACGACTGCAACCACAGCTGCAACCGCCGCAGACACTCCTGCTTCGGCGGAAGCCAACCCGCCGCCGATTGAGCCTGAGACGGACGACGATGGCTCGTCCGTCGGCGACTTCTCGTCGGACCAAGATTCGCAGGCTTCCCTCCGGTCCTCGATCCTGGAGTACCGCCGCGAGAACGGCCGCACCTACCACAGCCTGAGCGAGGGCAAGTACTGGTTCCCCAACGACGCCCGCGAGCAGGACCGCCTCGACATCGTTAACCATCTCTGGATGCTGGTCCTCGACAACGCCTTCTGCCGCGGACCCAAGAACGACGGTGCCAAGCGCGTCCTTGACATCGGCACCGGCACCGGCGCCTGGGCCCTCGACTACGCCGACGCCCACCCGGACGCCGAGGTCATCGGCGTCGACCTCAGCCCCATCCAGCCGGGCTACGTGCCCCCCAACTGCAGCTTCGAGATCGACGACCTCGAGAAGGACTGGACCTGGACCAAGAAGTTCGACTTCATCCTGGCCCGCAACATGATCGGCGCCTTCTCCGACTGGGAGCGCGTCATCGCCCAGGCCTACGAGCACCTCGAGCCCGGCGGCTACTTCGAGATCCAGGACAGCTGCTGGCCCGCCATCTCCGACGACGGCACCCTCAAGGAGGACTCCCCGCTGTACCGCTGGCTGCACATGATGAACGACGGCGCCACCAAGATCGGCCGCCCGCTGAACATGACCGACCAGTTCGACCGCATGATGGAGGCCGCCGGCTTCGAGGGCGTCACCAAGGAGCGCATCCGCTTCCCCGTGTCCCCCTGGCCCAAGGACGAGAAGCTCCGCGAGCTGGGCCTGTGGACGCAGACGTCGCTCCTGTCCGGCCTCGAGGGCATGTCGCTCGCGCTCTGCACGCGCCTGCACGACTGGTCCCAGGCCGAGACCATGGTGTTCTGCGCCGAGGTCCGCAGGGACCTCAAGAACACCGACATCCACGCCTATTGGAACGGATACATCATCCAGGGCCGCAAGCCGCTGGCGACCGAGGAGCAGCAGTGATTTTCCGATGCGACGGGCGCTGCCGCCGCTGCTGCTTTAATACTCGATACTTGTGTGGATCTGCATTGTATTTATGGTATTGCTGAATGTAAATATGGCGTGGGATGGGTGGCTGAGTTGAGCGTGCTTCTGTCGCATTTCGTAGCTACAACATACTATCGTCTGTTCTGAAATTTTGAGAAATGGTATTAGTCACTCGAGTGAAACTCGGCCTTTGGCTCCTCTCTATTTTGTGAACGAACTCACGCCCAACCCAATCGGTCCACTGGACGCATGGCACAACACATATCTCACTAGAAGACTGCCTCGACTCAAATATCAGTTCGAACAGAGAGAAAAGAGTGATTCAAGAAGCTGAAGTCAATTGGCAAGGAAGAGTTTTCATTTTCCCAGAGCATTTCGCTCCATTTGCTAGCAGAGTTTTTCATCTCGATTGTTTCTTTCTTTATACAAGAACAAAGAGAAAACGTGAGAAGACTAGGAGCAGGGGATGGATACCACTGCCTGCTGCAATTCGCAATCGCTGCAACTCGGAAGGCGTACGGATACATCGAGTATTGGGTCGCAGTCCAAGTCAGCAAACAAACTCCGCTCAACATCTACAATACCAAGTCATATATCACACCAACACTCAGATTCAGATTCCTCTTCCAGTAACACCCTCATCTGAACCTCTCTCAACTCACTTACACGGGGAAAAAGAAGCAGCCCACCTACCCCAGGCACTATTTCAACTTAATTAAAGTAGGTTTCCAGCTAAGCAAGGTTCCCCCCAGCTTGACTCAGGGCGCGGTGCCACAGAGCCCCCACATGAGTGAGACAACTTCTTCCCACCCAGCGAATGGCCCGCTCCAATTGCTTCATAGATCAGGTTTCCGAAGAAGTCTGATATCTTATTGGGCGAATAGTTCAGTGGTAGAGCGTCCGCTTTGCATTTCCTCTGTGATCTGCGGAAGGTCCTGGGTTCAATCCCCAGTTCGTCCAATCTTTTGTCTCCCGCGCGTCTGAACCTTCTTTTTCGTTAGACCAGTCACCATTCATTTACTGTCTGTCATTCACACATTCTTTTGCTTGCACAGCATACAACACAGTGAGCGCATCTAGTTGGGTGTGATAGGTTGGGTGTGTTTTTGCTGCAGCGGCTTTTTTGCCATCGCAAAAGTCTCTCTCCTTTCCTATAAACAACAAGGGACTTGAGGACCAGCTTTAGAGCTCCTCAAAACAATGCATTATAAACCCCAGAAAAAGAGAAAGCTCTTGCTAACTAATACACCATGTCAATTTGACCCCTTTGGAGCAGATGCATCTCCCCGACTTTTGGAAAGATACCGAAAAAACATGCCCCCCTTCTCTTCCTATTCATCATACACCCTTACTCAATCTCCTCTCCGGCCCCTCTTCGAGGGTGGAGACCTCGACACCGAATCCTGTCGTCTCCTCTTCGTCCCGATGGGGCTGCTGAGATCCCTCCCACGGTCGTCGGGCGAGTCCCTTTTGGGAGCAGCTGGTCGCTTGGGCGGCGGGCTGCGCGACCTCGAGTACGAGTCCCGGCGGGCGTTCCGAGCTCTCGGCGGCGGCGAGAGGCTGTCACCGTCTCTGGCGCGCGGCAGGGGGGACCGGGACCGGCTGTCTCTGGGCCCGCGGCGGTTGATGGGCGAACGGGACCGAGAGTCATACGACGAGCCGCGGCTCAGAGAGCGCGAAGGAGACCGGCTGGGAGACCGGCTGTCGAGGCGGGCACGTTTCCGCGGCGCGGTGCTCACGGACGAGCTGTTCCGCTTCGTGCCTCTGCGGACTGGCTCCTGCACCGGGCTGCGGCCGCGCGGGGCACCCCGGGCGGGAGGAGGGCTGGCGGAGTACGACTCGGACCGTCCTCGTCTCGGCGGGGGTGATCTGCTGGGGGAGTAGCTGCCGCGTCGGGCAGCCCGGCGGGGTGGCGTCGCGCTCATGCTGCGATCCCTGGGGCCGTTTCTGGCTGGGGATGGGGACCGAGAGTAGCTGACCGAGCGACCGCGTCTCCTGGGCGGGCTGGCCGAGTACGAGTCGTCGCGGCGTCCTCTGCGAGGAGGAGAGGCTGAGCGGCTGTAGGAGCGGGACCGCGAAGAGCCAGGGCTGTAGGACCGGCCTCTTCCGCGCGGCGAGCGGGATCTCGATTCTGAGCGTCGCCGGTCGATGGCGCGTCTGGGGGAGCGCGATCGTGACCGGGACCTCGACGAGTATGACGAGCCAGTGTATGAAGAGTAGCTGGAAACAGAATCCGAGTCCGAGTCGTCGGCTGGCGGCGCGGGAAGTGCCGGCTTCGGCATGTTCTGCAGGTACTCACGCGATTCTTCCGTGAGAGCACCCATGCCGATGCTGGTGAAGTAGTTGATGGAAAAGCGGATGTTTCGGGCGTTGTCGCGCGGGAAGAGGCCGATGAAGCTGGGCTGGAGGATCTCGTCCTTCATGCGCGCCTGCAGCTTGGCCATGCCGATCTCCTCGGCGATATCTTGGAACAGAATCTTGATGAAGATTCTGGAACTGCTCGTCGTCTCCTCCTCGTTGAGGTGGATGACGGACAGCACGTGCCAGCCAATGGCGTCGCTGGCCAGTTGGTGGGCAAAGAACCGCGCAATGTTGCGCAGTCTGTTGGTCTCGTAGCGGTGGATCTTGTTGTAGTAGTCGGCGAACGAATCCTCGAAAAGACCGGTCCACAGCCTGTTGAGCTTGGCGAAGCGTTCGCCGATCAGGCCGTGGAACTTGGAAAAGGTCTTCTCCTGAGAACAAATCTCCACAATCATGGAAGGCAGCTCCGCCTCTTGGCCAGCCGGAAGGTTGACCCGGAGAAGCTTGTGGACGGCTTCCTCGGGGTCGATCGACGACATGACAGTGAGGTAGATGGTGCGTCGGAGGTTGACCAGGTCGGTGTTAGACTGGTCCTTGATCTCCATGGCCTTCTCCTCTTCGTCTTCCTCGTCCTCGGAGCTATCGTCTTCGTCGTCGTCATCGTCGTCATAGTCGCTTCCCTCTCCCAGGATCTCGGCCTTGAGCTTCTTGTATGCCTCTTCGTGCTCCTCCCACTCTGGGTCGTACTTGAAGATGTTGAGGCCATCTTGGACGTCGATTTCGCCGTCGAGGTCGACCATGTGTGTGATCTGGTCTTCCTCCTCTACCAAGTCCAGCTCCTCCTTGATGGGAGGGTGGTCCTTGAAGTTGTCTTTGCGAACTTGGAAGAGCACCTCAATCATGTACTGCACGCGCTTGTCGATGTCGGCCTCGTGCAGCACGTTCCTCAGCTGGTCCCATACTGCCATGGCGATGGCGGGCTGCATGTCCTGCAAGTGTTGTCCGACCTCGCGCATGAAGTTGACAGCGATCTCGACGCTGTCGTCGGTCGGCTTGTGGAGCAGAAGAAGGAGCATCTGGCCGGCGAGTCTCTCGTGGGCGACTTGGTGGTTGATGAGATGCGCCAAAAATGTGGTGGTCGAGACGCAAACTGCCTTGTCGTTGCGCTTGAATCCCTTGCGGAACGACATGATCAGGCGCTTGACGAGAAGTTCGCCGACGGCCGGAAGCTTGGTGTTAACGATGGCGGCCATGGCGGCGAAGACCGGGGTGAAGGGCAAACTGGCAGCCTGGGCCTTCATCATGGACCGGCAGAACAGCCCGCGACCCTTGATCAGGTTTTCGCCGAACAGCTCGGGGACGATGTGCTTGATGTTGGAGTAGTTGACCTTGTTGATCAGACCGTTTATGCTCTTCTTCAGAGCCTCCCACATCAGCCTCTGGTATTCCTTGGAGCTCTTGTCCGTGATTTGCGCTTGGAGGGCCCTCAGTCGCGCGGGCGGGATGTAGGTGCCTCCCGATCGCATCGAAAGCAGCTTCTCGTATTCTGCCTTGGCGATCGCCTGCTTCTCCTCTTCGGTCTTCACGGGCGGGCTCGGACGCCTTTCCCTCGCGGCAGGTCGGTAGCGGTCGGTGCGATCATGGTCGCGGTCGCGTTCGCGGTCTCTCTCACGGGGTTGCTCGTCGTCGCGGCGGTGTCGGTTGCCACGATCGCTGTCGCGCTCATCAACTGCAGGTTCACCATCGCGTTCGCGGCGGCGCTCGGGAGGCGGAGACTGAACCTCTGCCGATGCCATGGCGACTGTGTGTGTCGTGGGTGCCTGGGTATCAGAGTAAAGAAGTTTGTTGTATCGTCCAATTGGGACGGATGGATATTGCGACTGCTAGGTTAGGTGTGGCTTGGGCGACGGATCGGAAATGGGTTGTTCCGGAGTGAATGTGGTCGGGGAGCAGCAACGAAGAGACGAACTTTGAACTATGCCGAGTTTGTTTTGGTTTGAAATGAAACATATAAAAACAAGAAACAGCAACGCTTTAAGTATGCAATTTTTCCCGAAACGTTTTTCCTGCGAACTGATTTTTCTTTTCCTCATGACCTCTTTGGCTCCCTGTACGGATAGACAAAAATGTCCAAAAGTTAGACGTGTGGCTGCAAAAGTTTGATGTGTGGCTGAACTACATGCACGGACCACATGCAGCAGAAGCTCTCAAGGTTCCATAGGTCGACAGGGGTAGGGACCCGCCGTGGAAAGTGACGGGCTGTCCACTCAGTCAACCGTGGCAGCTCTGCTGGCGCTGGTCCAGGCCTGCAGGCGCGCCCTCGTCCCCTGAAATCGCGACGACAATTTTCCCGACCGACCACGGTGGAAGCTGTAGACTCGGTCGCTCCTATTCCACCCCCTTGTCCTCAACCCACGATCTTTGTTCCTCGGGTCATCACGTCAACCGCACCCTTCTACCTGCCAAACTTTTCCCCTTCCATCACGCTCCTTACGCCTCCAAACCAAAACACAAAACCGACCATGGTACGTCCCCCGTCCTCGGCCACCCTTTTGGCTCCGTTATCTGTCTCCATCCCACCTTGCGCAACAAGGGAGCTAGCTGGCGCTGGGAGGATGGCTGGCCACTTTGCGATAGATGAATAGCTAACACGAAATGCTACTCCCATAGCTTGGAACACTCGTCGGTCTCGCCATGCTCGTGGCTGCTTCTGTCATCTTCACGTACTACTCCATCTGGACCCTGCTCATGGTGAGGCACCACCCTCCCCCCCCCCCCCCACCCCCCCCCCCCCCCCCCCCCCCCCCCACCCCCCCCCCCCCCCCCCCCCCCCCCCTCTTCCGCCGCCTTCGCCGGCTGGGACATCAAGGTGCACTAACACCCCGCCGCAGCCCTTTGTCGATGACGACCACCCGCTCCAAAACTTCTTCCCTCCCCGCGTCTGGGCCATCCGTATCCCCGTGATTCTTATCCTAGTCGGTTCCGCCGTCGTTGGCTCTTTCCTCGGCACCGTCATGATCCGAAGCAACAGGAAGAAGGCCGCCAAGGCCAAGGCTGCCGCGAAGAAGAAGGCGTAAAGGGGTGCAGGAACAGGCAGGCTGTCTCGGACTGCGACTTCTCGGGCGAACCTGGCGAAATGTGCCTACGATTGGATGTCTGATAGTGATTGGGCCCCTTTCGCAGGTTGTCCAGGGAGGTATAACAGTGTCACGTGTAGAAAAGCTCAGGAATGGGTATCTAAGCTGGTTGTATTGGAGAACCGAGCTCTGCGCTCGTCTCGAGAGCAATGCTACCTGCCGCTTGAAATATTCAAGGACTACTACCCTAGACCAGAGAGAATCCCATATACCAATAAAGAGTGAGTGGCACGATCGGCCCCAAGCATCCGCCCCATGATTCCAGGATTATTGGCAAGCAAAACTGCTGATGTGCGTGCCGTATCCTGCCGTCCTCGACAAACCCATGGTGCAAATGACTGTTATTGGTCTAATCTAGTTCCAAACGCCTCCTGCATCGTTTCCTAGACTCTCTGATCAGCAAAGTCGAGAACTTCGCAGTCATCCTCAAAAAAGCCATCTTCATCCTCCGCAAGACGGGCCCCGCGACGTCTGCGGGTCGTCACCACGATCTCGTCGCCGTTCTCTCCACGGTGCATGACTCTTTCCATCGACGACAGAGGAAGCGCGCGGTGATCATCCGAAGTGTTGAATTCATCTTCTGAAACCGACGAGTGATGCCCAAGATCTAGCTTCACCATGTTGAGTGGCTGGCCGAAAGCCCACGCGTCTGAAGCGTCCGGCTCCACAGGGGTGTCTTGGACCTGTAGGCGCTGCTGCTTCTTCTTCTGCTTCGGTGTGAGCCGGTCCTCCAGATTGGTCTCTGTCATCAATGCAGCAAGTGAAGTAGTGTGAGTTGCCGACACTTGTCCACCGTATTCATAAAGAGATACCCGCCTGTCGGTGTGGAACGGTTGGTACGGCGCGCTGGATTCAATCTCGGCTTGAGGAATAGAAGCCTCCGCGCTCAGGTCAACATGTAGCGGCTTACTACGAGGGTCGAGGGTGAGCGTGTTGCCCGCGTCCATTTCTCGGTCCGACAAGTCCAGGTATTCGTCCGAATCAATGAACTGGCGAACTGCCGGGGCAAACCCTTCGTCTGGAAGGGCGGGCACCTTGAAATCCTTGTACCGACTGCCTCGAGGTGTTCGCTGAGGTGTCGGCGCAGGACGTCGTGTCTTTGACGGAAATGAACGGACAAGACCGTCGCCCACGACGTAGAGTGTATGGTACCTTCTGCCAGTGATCCACATGACACAGGAGGCAGTCGGCAGCGATTGGCTTTGCGGCAGAGACACACGGTTTTCTCCGGTGTGCCGAAGCTGGTTGATGGCGACGCCAGTCTTGCCAAGAGAGTTGCGCATGCTGGCAGCAAGGGCTCTGCCACCGACGCTCGCAGAGTCGACAAAGTTGCCACCGGCCAGGCCTTGTGCATTCACGCTGCTCCTACGCGGCCGAGTGATCAAGGGTCTGGCAGCTTGGACTGCCGCTCCGAAAGCGCTCGAAGCAATCGAGACGGCGGAGCTAGGTGCATCTGAGGCGGGAGCTCCGTTTTCATCCGTTGCCTTGCGACGGCGCGGCGGAGGCCAGGTAAATGCGCTCGACGGCATGTCGAGGAGGTGTACGGTTCCTCTTTCAGTGACCATGGCGATGCGCTCACCATTGGGCTTCGACCAAGCAACTTCGACAATTCGAGCCACTGTCATTCTCGAAAACTGGGCGACCTGGCGGACCCTCGGGCCGATGACGTTGTTGGCAGCCGAGACTTGAAGTGGCGATGACTTGGTGTACTGAACACACATCAAGTCCCAAACAGTCTGTACGTCTCCCTTACCACTGGCTGTGAAAAGCGACAGCCCGGTCGGCGAGAAGGACAAGAAGCTGCAGCCGAGGGGCGATGCAAACGTGATCAGAGGATGCAAAGTGGTCGACGCTGGCAGGCTGTCAAGGTCGAGGATAGAAACGACACCGGGATCTTTGGTTACCGCCTGACCCGGAGTGCCGTGGGTTGGCGGGAACTGAGGGACGTCGTGACGAGGAGGGTAGGAGCCAGCCCACGGCTGAGATGCCATCGGAGGCGACCTGGCTTGCTGGGGAGGCGGTTGGTTTGCGTTCTTGTTCCAGTACGAGTTCCATGCCTGCAACCCTTGTTGACCAACCCATTTGGCACCTGAGATCAACTCTTGCGTGGTCTCCCGCATAATCTTGTTCACCACACTCTCTGGCATGGGCGAATCCACAGCGCCAGTGACGGCGGGGAGCACAGGCGATGTCACCGACGAAATGCCAGGTGCTTTGCCGAGGATGGAGACTGGCACCTGAGCACGAAGTGCAATCTGCGAGGACGCCGCAGGAGGGCAGTAAGCAATCCATTTTCCGTTGAGTGAGAAAATCGGCGTCTGCGGGTTCGGACGCGGAGGCACGGGTGACTGGCGTCGCTCTGCGTCCTCCGCAACATCACCTCTAGGAGGTTGCTGGAGGCTGGTCCAGAGCTTTCCCACGCAACCAAAGCGAACCAAGCCTTCGTTCGAGTCGAGGATTTGGCGATAGACCCAGCACTCTCCGCTGGCGCCAGAAGCCACGGCAATGTTGCCAGAATCGGCTTTGACGGTGAATGCGCCTGTTGGGGGTGGTGCCTTGAAGATCGGGCTGTTCACTGGCGTAGAAAGCGGTACTTTCGGGGCCTGGAGAAGCACGTCGATCAACTTGCCCGTCTTCAAAGAGTACAGCTCGACGGTCGTCTGGTAGTACTCAATAGACGGCGTGAAACGTCCGGAAGGAGCACCCTTCTGGCTGCCATCCGCCCTTGGACTGCCTGGAACCTCGGACGGCTCGTCGGCGATGGCGTCGTTTGCTGCCTGTATAGCGATCTCGGGCGAAGTTTGAGGCAACACCGGACCGTGAACAACGACGGCAACGATAGGACAGAGGCCGGCCTTGTCGCCAGGAGTCGACCAGGGCAGTATCTTGGCGCCGTAGACACCACCTCTCAGCCCTTTGAGGCCGGCGACACGGTCTAGGCCGCGCTTGTTGACCGAGTAGACGTCCAGGCCGCCCTCATACCCCGCCAGAACGACGCTGTCCGACCCCGGCGTGAATTCAGTGTGGGCAGAGGGCAAGGTATCGAAACCGAAATGATAACCCTTGTCGCCGGCCTTCAGGCCGGCCTTGGAGGCCATGTCGAAGTCAAGGTCGGGTGCGCTGTAGAAGTGTGGCTGAGGCTGGTGAGGAAGCGGAGGTTGCGAGCCAGTTCTCGCGTGGGACAGGTGTGATTGCATTGAGCTGCGACGGTATGCTGCAGCTGCCGCCGGTTGATGGTAGGCCTCGAGTGGATACTGAGCATCCAGTTGGAAGCTGAGGGGCCGCTTCATGTGGTTAGGCATGCTATTGGGGGGAGATGGCGAGGCCGTTTGAGGCGTGAGGGACTGGCGCTGAACAGTCCAGCCGTGATGGAGACGACCGGAATCCTCGTAGGAGGACGGCTGGGTGGGAGGCGACTCGCCCATGAGGCTAATCAGATTGCCAGGAGAGCCTGCAAGGCCTCCTCTGGGCCACTCGTGGTTTGTGCTTGCCGCAGTGCTCGCCGAGACGGAGGTCGTGGAGAGAGCATCCAGAGACGGCGAAACGGTGGGGTGCCCATCGTAGGGCGACGGACCCTGAGCAATAGGTCTTATGCTGGGAGAATTTACGGGGGGCGATGATGCATCGGAAGGCGGGCTCTTGGAGGGACTGCCGTTCCTTTGGGTTCGTCAGCGGAGGTTGTCGCGACAAAGGGTTGGGAAAGAGGCAGAAGACGCCGGATGACTCAAAGGTGTTGATCGCGGGGTTCAGGAGGAGTGGGGGAGAACGTACGCGAACTTGCCCGCGGCGAGTTTCGTCACCGCGGCGCTAACAGCACCATCTTTCGCGTTCTTTCTGTCCTTCTTCGAACCTGTAGGGGAAGTTGTGAGCTTCTGGGTCATCCTGCGTGGGTTGAACCGTATGGTGTCGGTTGGTAGGCGCGGGACAGGGTCCGAACTTACTCGGCATTCAAGTGGTGTTGCGCCGCAGCTGGAGCAGTCTCCTGCCCCAGAAACCTGCGTTCCCGCAAGGCAGCTCTACCTGTTAAGGAAGGACCGGTGGATCGAATGCGAGGAGAGACGTCGGGGTTCGTGATAAGATGTTCGAAGTTGTAGGAAAGGGTCTCCGAGGGGAGAGGCACAGAGCCGTCGGTTCTATTTGGGGGAGAAGGTCGAGAAGACGCTGCCGACAAGACGGCAGATGACCTCGGTTGGGCAGGGTGTCGCAGACGGTTTGATTTGTTCTTGTATAGACAGACGGCTACGTATGGCAAGGAAAGGCGAGATGTGCCAAGCAAGGAGCAGCAAGGCAAGCACGGAAGCTGGAAGGTTGTACGGCGAAGCGAAGCTGAAGCTGAAGCGGGCTAAAGAACGAGCGGCTTTCTTTCCAGGCGCAGCCGAGTTGGAGAGGAAGTAATTACGTTGGCGAGAGAAGGAACAGTCTATAGAAAGAAACAGAAGAGAAAAGACGTGGCGGACGTGACGGGACGTGACGTGACGAGGTTGTTCACGGGAATGCTGCTATCGTAGATGGTTGCTTGTTGTTGATGGTCGAAGGAGAGAGCACGGGAGAAGTGAGGTCAGTCTGTCACCTCAGGTAGGTAGGACCAGTGGCTGTCGTGGGTACCTTCGGGAAGTGTAGCAAGGCGCTTACCAGGTCGAGTACCTAGGAGCAGACATGAGGTACCTCAGGTACACAGCCGATACGGGAAAGATAGGTGATACTATAGTAAGTGCCAGGTCCAGCAGCAGGTCCAGGTCAGGCCTGGTTCTGGTCAGGTAACCTAAGGTGACTCGAGGGGCTTATGACAACCGCCGGGGCCGTCCAAGAATGGGTCCTCTTTCAGAGGTGGAGGGAGAGATAAGATAGGTACGCCGTAGGAGCCGGACCTTCCCTGCCTCCGTCATCGTCCGTACCTGGAGGTACCTATCACCCACTACTTGGTATACCACCTACCATCTTTGGCGTTCTACCACACCAGCCTACAAACCTAGTGCCTGCAACCTCTGTAGGCAGGCACTTTACGTGCTGGCCAGCTATTACCCGCCCTCCAACCCGATTCCCGCATGGCCGCTTCGACGGATATTCGATCCCCAGCAGAAGCGGAAACAGATGGAGAAGAAGCATCAGGTTCGCAACTCACGGGGTGCAGCTGTTGCCCACGGGAGGAAGCGGGGCGTTTGCGTGCTTTCGCTGCGCGACTCCCCCCGAGGACGGCGCGCGGCGGTCTCCCCACCCCTCCTTTCCCAATGTTCCCCTCCATGCCACCCCTCCACGCCCTCCATCTCCGTCCGTCAGTTGGAGGAACCAGCGACCAGGATACAGGGGTAGGTAGGCTGGCTGCACATGTGGCCTGGCCAGGATTGGGAAGGAAGGGGAGGGGTATGGGAGATGGGGGATGGGGGATGGAGAGGAAGAGGGAGAGAGGGGATGTGCTTTCCCGCCCAAGATCATGTTCTCTGGAAGCCGTACCTACACTATCCGTATTACGTGACGGCGGCATGGAGCGCAGGGCAGGACGCAGAGCGCGGCGCGGGATTACAGATACAGATGCAGATACAGCGCACCAATCTCGCTCCTGGGTTCAGCCTGCATCGGACAAGGGGGTGTGGATGTTGGTGGTGGTTGGGACACTGTCACTGCACTGCGCTGGGCTGCATTGCACCGCACTGCACTACCATGTACTCCACTCGGTGTCGTCAGGTATTCCCTCTGCGACTCGGCGCCGTGACAAGACTTGATCCCACCGAAACACTCGGCGGCCGGTACTTCCATCGCCTCAGCCAGCTCCTGCTTCAAGGCACGGCGCAGCGCTCGATGGCTGAAGCACCTAGGTACTATCCCGACGTGCCTAGGTATGTTGTACCTCCGTACCTTCCCCAGGTACGTACCTCCCGACATCTGCGCTTGCGCTTGACTTGACTTGAACTTGAGCTTGTCACCCACCCCCAGCACTATCATTATGGTCACCCGGAGTTCAGTCCAAGCCAGTCACCACCATCAGCAACAGCATTACCTAGCAATCCCGCCATCGCATTCTTGCTCCGTCGACGCTTTCTTATTTGGTTGCAGATACTCTGTACACTACCTTCCCTTCTGCGGGCATTGCTGCTCGCTCCTCGGAGTCGAAGACGGAAACATCCATGTCACGCTCGGCACATTCTCATTGTCTGAGACCCCTCGTTTCGCCCAACAATACGAATACATGTCCTTCCATTGATTTCCATCGATTCACCATGTGCCTGGGTGGCCTCCCACTTCGGCTCTGACAGCCTAGCTTGGCCTTCCAGACACACACGCACATCCTAAGCTGAGCTCTGCATACACATACAGATTCTCTTTCATCTTGCCGAGGCCGGGTACGGAGGACGGACCGGGGGGGGGGGGGGAAGAGAAAGAGCGTGGACGCAGGCGGCAACGGCGCCAGGTCCAGCCAAACCCAGAAACCAGTGGAAGCCGAATTGCCAAACCGGATGAAGCGCAACCACCAGCACCAACACAAACTACCAAACGGCTGAATCTCACCCCTGAGGCTGGGGGCAGCTGCTGACGCCTGGGCTGTGCGTGCCTGCTTTCTTGCCCGCCTACCAGTACCATCTAGCTAAGCCTGCCCGCGCGTGCCTGCGCCCGCGAGGACGAGGACGGAGGACGAGAGCTGATTATGACGATCCGGGGATGACCGATGCCATCATCCGCTTTGGCCTGGTGACGCCGCAGCATACATACTCGACCTGCTGCTGCTGTGGATTCTGGGAAACCAAGCCTTTCCCCGGACGACGGCATGACGGTTCGAAGACTAAAATAACGGTCGCCCATACATTACCCAGTCCCCAATCGCCAACATGGAGATTGCCTTGCAACCAACCCTCGTCCCTCGCTTCTAGCTGGCTCCTTACGGTATGCCGTCGTTTTCCCGTATCCCCGCCGCCGGTCACCCGCCTGTCCGTCCTATCGCGTCTCTTACACCCAGACGGTCCATCTGACAAAGACACCTGACCTCTCGGTGGATGATGGGGGCCACCTCGTCAGGTGAACAGACCACTCACAGCTCTCCCGTGGCCCACGAGAACAACACACCACCACTGACGTAGGTAGGGTTCTCCCGGTACCCCTCCTTATGCCCGTAACCTCGTCTCTTTGGCTGCCTCTGCTTGCTTTGCGCCGCCCGACAGCACCTTGAACCTCCCGATTCTGACCGTTTCAGGATTGGGATGCTGTTAATGAAGTCATTTGTTGGGAGAGCTGAGTTCTGGCTACTATCGGTCTATTACCTAAGACGATCGATCTCTCCAGCTCGATGAAGCGAAGCGACGCGAGACGATGCAAGACGAGGCGACGCGGACGACGCATGGCACGGGGACGCCCGTGGTCGCGACACCGTCGAAGCGCAGGCGCACTGGGCAGTCTGAGGTCGGAGCCATCAACGGATGAATCCATCGTCATCGATCAGATCAAGACCGATGGGGGGTCCCGTCCCTAGGGCTGGGAACGGGACACCGGAATGCCACGGCCGGCGCACAGTGGCTGTGACGAGACACACTTCGCGCCATTCTTTGGGCATCCAGTGTCTTCACGCCGTCTCTGGGCGACCAATGCCATGACTGTCGTCCAAAACCGAGTCTCTGTTTTAAGCGAGCACGCTGGCTTTCGGCTCTACAGTGTCCGTATCGTCGTTCAAACATCTCAACTCTCCGACTCTGAGGGCATCGGCCCGTCCATGGAAGTCCACTGGTCCAGCCACACCCGATAGTCGTCCATCCGCCACTCTCCGTCGTGCTTCTTCCATGCCGCACTTCCAGCCCAGCTAAACGTGCTCTCGCCTCCATCCAGTCCCTTGCGCGTTACGCCTCCCTTCAACATAACGTGCACACCCTGTTCGTCTACCGATCCGACCGCACGTGTGACCCAATGCTTCCTTCCCAAGACAGAACTCCACATCGCCGCCCGCAGTTGCCGGAGGTCTCGTGTCTGTCAGCTTACGACACAATAAGAAGAAGTCTGCGCTTTCGGACGTACTTTCGTGCTTTTCGGCCTCCAGGGCTCCAACCTTGACTCTGGCGCCCAGCGTAAAGAATTCGAGCCAGCGGTCGTTCAGGTCCTTGTTGTCGCTTGTCCGGTAAAAGTCCCTGATGCGGAGCCGGAGGTCCCGGTCGATCGCCGCCTCGGTCGGCGAGAACGGCTCCATCCGCGAGTAGCTGTCGTACGGCTCAATGCCCTCTGTCGCTGCTAACTTTCCCATCTTTGATTGCTCTGGTTGTACAAAACTTCAGAGTTTCTCCGTCCCTCGTTCGTGAGAAGGTGTTGTTTCTCTCAAGTCGATGGCACGTACCCCAACGCGGTGGAGCTGTGACGTTTATAATACCCGTCTAGTCTTCGGCTCGGGAAAGAACCCTGAGCTTGACGCTGCGGTATCCGATTTTCGGGACTTATACCCGGAGGGCATCATGAGCATCCGCATCCGGTCGCATGTCCATTGCGGACTCGGCCGATCCGACTTCACTTGGCGTCAACAAGCTGCAGGTTTATGTAACCATTTTTTAATCGGGATGCTTTGCATTGCGTACGCCTGAAGACGATCAACCAAGTCCAAATAGCTGGCTGATTCCTCATACAACCCACGCGCTGAAGAGGCCCGCCTGTGTCTTTTCTATCAGCCTCTTCATTTCTGTCTCTGTCTTTCTTTTTCTTTTCTACACTTCCTCACATCGGAACTGTCCCTGAAAATTTAGTAGACTTTGTACGTGGAGTCAACCTTGTAATAGCTCTCTGTCGCATCAGACCAGCCGGCCAGTACGATCTCGAGGACACGCTGTTGAAACCACACTACACGTCAGAATCCGGGTTGGAGAGAAACGTATGAGAGCACTGAGAAATCGGCGACATGATGTTACCGGACTAACGCAAGACCAAAGAGAATGGCATCAGGAACACGGACGTGTGGCAACATACACTGCGATAAATCCAGCAGATCACCGCAGGCAAGTTAAGAACCGACCAACGCCAGTTCGCCAGAGATGAGTCGTTGATAACCCGTCCTATTATCTCAAAGTTGTTGGCAAACCCACAAACAGGGTGAAAGAGTCTCAGTCCAGCCCGATCGGGTCGTCAGCGCCATTCCCCGTACCGACCGCTGTGGACCGCTTCACACGATGGCGTCCGTATTCCTGGGATGAAGCGTCAAGCTCCCAGAACTTATCATTGCAACTCTCCCACAGCGGCTGGAAGGGCAACGGAACCGGAGCCGACTGGTCGTCCGCTTTCCTCTTCCGGCCGCGACCTACGGCCTTTGCGACAACCGGCGAAGGCGCATCCGTAATGCGTTTGCTACTCCCAGAAGGAATCATTGCCTTCGCAGCCTCTCCGTTTGGCAACAATGCCTCCCGAGCTCGCGTCTTCTTGGCCCAGGCCTTCGTGTTCCCCTCTCGCCACTGACGAAACTCCTCTTCGGACATGCCGTAGGCAAGAATAGCATCTAGGATCTCGCATTCCACGATTACGATGGGGTCCATACCGATGAGCGCTGTCCCGATGCTGCTATCATCGATCCCAGGAAAAGCGCAGATCGGATCAACCTGAACGGGGCTCGTCAGCCTCGCCTTGTTGTTTTTCTGCTTGAACGCCGCCACGAGACCGCGCGCGCCGGGCTCTCCTTTCAGCAGACTCCACACCAGCTGCACGGGAGCGAGTTGCTTAAGCGGCCAGGTCAGCGCGTAGTTGCGGTTGAAATGATCCTGCAGGAAGGGGATGATCATGTGAAGGTCCGCGGACGTGTGTTCGCGGTATGCCACCCCCCGTAGACGTTCCAACGTTTGCGCCCCTGACACGATTGGTCTCCGGCAGTTTCTCAGCGCCGTCAGAGACGCGAACTTGTCGTCGTTGACGGCGTCCTTCAAGCTCGCCGGCAGAACGTCCCTCAGCCTCCGGAGCCAGCTCGAGCGCGCGCCGTGTGTCTCTACGCCCCAGAACTGCTCAAGTAAGTCGCCCGTCCGCACACTCTCGTCAAGCAACACCTTTCTCGCCATGGCCGACCCGCAGCCTGCAAGTCCACTGGTATAGTCGCACCCGACCAGCATGGCGAACAGGACGACGGCCTCCTTGCACGTGAAACCGCGCTCCCGCAAGCTATCCATGCGGAAAACCTCGACGACTTCCGGGCCTTCTTTCGTCTTGCGCACGACGACACTGCAGCCGAACATCAAGGCATCGCCGTCCTCGGTCCAGACGGCATCGACGACCCCCAGGGACTGCAGGGCCGCGCACTCGGCCTCGGCCTCGCCCGGGGCCTGGTGCCGCGGGACGTGCAGCGCGTCGAGCAGCCGCTTGAGAAGCCTGAGACTGTCGCCGGCGTTGCCTTGCTGAGACTTGCGGCCGGTGCTGCGTTGCTTGTTCTCCGGGCGCTGATCACCGTCAAAGACGAGCAGGGGTAGTATTCCGTGCTGGAGAAGGCGCAGCACGCGGAACATTATGTTTCGCTCGATGGGGTGGGAGCCCACGGCGTCTAGTCGAGGTTAGCAAAACGGGTTTGATCCCGAAAGCAAGGCACCCGTTCATCTTTCCACTTGGTTGGTATGGCGAAAGGGCAGTCAAAAAGCACGAGGGGTGGGTCGGGAGGGAGGCGTACTCCTTTGTATCTCCAGTGGGCCTCGTCCACGGCGATGCGGAGAGGCCTGCCGTGCTTTTCGAGGTGCTCCTTGGACCACTGCGCGAGCGACTAATTCTCGCCCAAGTCGGCGATCTCGGGCCAGAACCTAAGAGGTAGTGCCCCCCTCGGGGGGAGGCAAGGGTTCGGCAATATTCAGGCGCTACGTGGGAAGGCGGTCCCCGGCCCCGGCACTGCTTACTTTCTAATCCCCATGTCGAAGAGTCGACACTCGATAACACAGCTTCCACGCTGAGTAGGCTGTTGTTGCAGTTGGTGAAGATCGAGTCTCGGTACGTACCCTTCAGACTCTCGAATCCACTATCAAATCGTGAAGAAACCCTAGACCAGGTACTCTGTAAGTTATCGATATTCAACTGGGAGATGATGGAAGGCCCGGAAAAGAAAGGAACACCCGGGGAAGGGACACGTTGCAAGTCGAGTCTAACGTGACGCGAAGAGACGCGTTGACTTGTTTTCCAATTGCGGAGGTGCGCTTCGAAAGTTTCTTTGGAATTCGTCAAGGGTAGAGGAAAAAGCAAAAATATCCATCCCCAGTCATCAATGCCACACTTGTTTAAAACCGCACCACCAACTACTCTGTTGACTCCATAACCATCCAACCATTTAGATCAAAATTGACATTCTTCACAAATACGACTCTACCAGCTGGCAGCACAGCAACCAAGTATTAGATTTCGGGCGAGTTCCAAGCGCAACCGGAGCACACCCCCGGTCGCCCCCTTCCTCCGGAGTATTCGGGATGCTGCCGGGTGGAACCTGGGCCGGGCGGGGCCGGATCATGGGTTTGAGTTGCCGGTGGGGCCCTGCCCTTGCTGCATTAGTTCCAGCATGCACGGCCAAACAATTGCAACGGCTATTGGATGCTATCGAGGACTCGCTTTGTCAGAAAAAACTCATAACTATTCTAAAGGTACATACAAAGTACTCTCGGGCTATAGTAACCGTGGGGGTATACACTAATCGTACAATACAGCTTCAACTTTCCGTGATTCTTTCCCGTAACACAACTTGTCTCTCAGAAATGTCCTTACTCCCTCCGGCAGTGGTCGCATCTTCATCGTCGTGATGCTCTCACGCCTTGACGCCCCTGGCGTTCACCTCGCCCTTCTCGCCAATGTTGAGGCGGACGCGGCAGTCGAAACAGTACCACTTGGTGGTCCGCGCTGGTATCTGAGTCATATCGAGGCATGCCAAATGGAACCACTCCTTCTCGCAGCTCTGCAACGCAAATGGTTAGAATTTCAGGTGTATTCTCAATTGCTTTTGTTCTTCCTGTTGATGTAGTATATCCTGAAGAAAAAAAAAAAAAGAAAGAGAAGAGCTCATTCAGCCTAAACTTACTTCGTTATCACAAGCAATCATCTCCCCATAACTGACACCATTGCAGACGCAATACCGCGGCTCGTCGGGGTCGATCGGGTTCCCGTCATCGTCCTCTTCCAGCTCGACCTCGATCGGCTGTCCCTTCTCCTTCTTCTGCGCGCGCTTCTTCTTGGGCGCGACCTTGCGCTTGCCCACGGCGCTGCTGCCTCCCGCGTTGGTCTTGCTGACGACGCCGGGCACCGGCTTTCTAATCCGCTTGCTCGGCTGGCGCGCCACCTCCGGCGCCGGCGTGTTCCGCGCGGTACTAGAGCGGCGGGGTCGGTCGGCTGCCAGGGAGGGCTGTGGCTCTTGACTACTAGCTTTTCCTCGCGAGCTGGGACGGCGACCTCCCTCCGGCACTGGTGTTGTGCCCGGGGTGGCCGCTCTTGAGGACGACTGCTTGAGGGATGGCGCGGCGGATGACGAGCGTTGGGTTTGCGGAGCCGGGGCCGGCAGCGTGGCCGTGGCGGTTTCGCTCTGCTGCTGAGTCTTCTTAGCCTCGCCTCGCGTCTCTCGCCGCGTCGAAGGGTCGCGAACGGGAGGAAGAATGGGCGTCGTGGATTTCTTGGGGGATAGTACCGCTGGCGGGGGGATGGGAGTCTCGGCGGTCGGCTTGGTGATGATATTTATGGGTATGGCTGCTGGGGCAGGCCCGGAAGCACCGACCGAGCCGGTCGGCGACGAGGCTGGCGCACTTGTGTTGGCCGGCTTTGTGCCGGACTGCGCAGCTGGGGCGATGGCCGGGTGATCCTGCCCCTGCACGGGAATGGGCACCGGCGTTGTGGTCTTGGGAGTTACGGTGGAGCCACCCGGGGTGAGAACCGGGGGCGGTATTGGGGTCTCGGTCAGCGGCTGCGAAGCCAAGTTGGCTCGGAGATGCGGCAGCGGGACTGGGGTCTCCGTCTTGGTGCGCTTCGCGGCTGGACGCGGCGCCGGCGTCTCGGCCACGCTGGCTTCGGGCTTTTCGGCCTCGGCTTCGGGGACTGAGTCCCTCTTGCGCTTTGGAGTTGGCCGTGGCCTTGACCTAGTTGACTTGGGCGCCGGCTTTGACTGATCCGCGTTGTTGCCCGCGACAGAAGCGGGCGCTTCATGAGACATTAGAAGCCTGGCTGCTTCCCTAAACTGCCTGGCAGATTCTTCTGCCTCTTCAGCTGCCTGCTTGGCGAGTGATTCTCGCTTAAGCTTCTTGGCCTCGTTGAGCTTCATGCCCCTGTTGCTCAACTGAATGTCGTCGGACGCAAGTGCCGCAGCACTTATGGCGCCTTCGGGGACCGGCTTGTTTTCGGACCCGGGTTCCTTCGCTAGACCGGGAGGTTCCGGGTCAAAAGCCCTGCCCTCCTCTTCCGCCTTCTGCTTCGCCTCCCGATAGGCTTGGAGGTCACGACCAAGAGTCTTGAGCTCTCGATGAATCATTGTATCGCTGGGGCACCACGTGGCGTTCTTCTTCATCCGCTTCCTGAGCCTAGCAAGTTCCCACGCCGTAAGCTGAAGCCAGGGTGCGTCCGCGCTTCCGATGACGGCGTTTTCTGGTGGGGGCTGCAACACCGCTGCCGCCGCCGCGGTCGTTGGGCCGGCCTTCGGTCTCGCCGAAGCAGGCGGTTTTGGAGTCTTTGGAGGCCTTGATTTGGGGGTCTTCACGACCTTGATCCTCGGCGCAGGTGTTGTTACCCGGCCCGAGGGCAGAGACTCTTCGTCGTCCTCGGAAGAGCTCTCGTCGCTGTCGTCCGAATACGCCACAAATTGGTCGTACGGCGGCAGGACCTCCCCAGGAACTGTAATTCTCGGAATCTGCGGCCGCCGTACCTTGTCTCCGTCGCCGCTCCGCGTCATCTTGGGCGCCCTGACGAGTTGAGGGGATTTCGAGGTCGCCACGGGGCTCTTTTGTTGTTCTTCTGCGGGATAGTTTTCCAGCATGGTCTTGAGTTTTGTCAGGATCGTTTTTACGCGATTATAGTGTCGGACCACGTTTTCCGACATGCGCACCGCTTCGGCATGCGAAAACATCCTAGAGCTAACAGCATGGTTGAGGCTGTTCGAAATATCGGCGCGCAGCTGTACGGGAGAGGGTCTCTCTTCGGCGGGGAGGGTAGGCAGCTTGCCCCAGATAGAGGTAAGGTTGTGGATGTTGACAGAGGCATCGGTATAGGTCTGGTCGAGTTTGCCGATCAAGGTCAGCGATCGCATAATATCAGATGGCAGATATTCCGTAAAGTCGAGGAAATCAGTGACAGTGGCTTGGGCATCGGGATCCGCGCGCGACTCGAGCGACTCGACTGTGTTGCTGATGGAGCCAAGCGACTGATGGATGTTGTCGTGGATGTTGTCCTCAACAGGCGCCTTGTTTTTGGGCGACACATCGACATCCATGGCGTCGACGTGCTCGTCGGCGGTGGCCATTTTCGTTTAGAGCAGGTGCGACCCACGAGGTAGCGCGTGTGTTGTTATGGTTGCATTTGGTGGTTTCGAAGGCAAATCCGCCGTTGATATGGACGGCGAAGTGATGTTGCGCATGCCGCGTGTTGAGGAGTCGCGACTGGACGTGGTGTCTGGATTAGCTTTGGAGCTCCCTGGCGGCTTGGCCAAAAGAGCATGGAGTTGTGGGGCTCACAGCTCCACTGAGAGATCTGGTGGACTGGGTACGTACCTGGTTAATGGCCTGTGCGCCCTTGACGGCATTCGGAATATCCAAGATCCATATCCGATCTGATGGGTCCAAAAGATACGTACCAACATTCTACCAAAGGCAAGTGTCAACCGGTAAACCTGTTACTGACGATAACCAGTCTGGTATTTCGGACAGTCTATTAATAGGCACATAGTGAAGAACGCCACGCTCTCATCAACGCCAAAATCACTGGAGAATCAATCCCTCTCGCGCTATTGTACATGGTCTCCCGCTGGGCGTCTCTTTCAGCCGCTGCAGCCACCGCGCGTCTCTCGTCTGTCGTCCGCAACAGCCGCAGGAACGAAGACGAGATATACGCCGTCCGTGGCCCCGGGACCCGGTAACTTATGCACGGCTTACCAGTCCACATCTTCCTCGCGGCTGATGATGGCGCCCCAAATCTTCTCCTCGCCCTCGACCTGATAGCCGGAGTTCTCGCCTATCAGGGTCAGCGATCCATACAGGGTCATTTTCTTGCACTTTCTGCCCCCCTCCCGGTCAGCATTACGAGAGACATGCAAAACACAGATTTCCGACTTACAAGAAACCGTTTATCGTCGTGTTGCCGTAAATCTCGAGATCCTTGACCTCGCACGTCCCGGTGACCTTCAGCTTCCCGAATCCCTTGACTTTGTCTCTGGATGCCCGACACACAAGTCAGCCCATTGAAAACGGTTCGCGAGCTAAGAGGCGAAAGGACTAGTTTCGATTTGCTTACCCGACAGACATGTAGCCAGCCACGTGGATGTGGCCGTACGCCTTCATCCTTCCGCTATCATGGTGTCTCAGCCGTCGGCTTCTTTTCTCTTACTGCTTGGAATGGGGCAATTTTCTCCGAGATAACTTACTCGCAGACTAGGCTCCCATTGACGTCGATTGTTCCGTACGCCTCAACCTTGTCCCGCACATCAAAGTCGCCGTTGAGGGTGACGTTACCGCCTGACCGCACGGAGCCTGCAACCTGGATGGGGCCTTGGAGGGTGATTTCGCCCTCGCTGCGGATCGACTTGGACTGGAGGACTGTCTGGGTGGGCGTCTCCGACTCCGTCGAAGTGCTGGGCGCGGTTGCGTTTGTCAAATCGGCGGCGTAGTAGCCATCCATACCTGCTAGTGACTCGTCGTACTCAGCGTAGTACTGTTCCTGGGTCGCTACCTCCTTGCCTTTCCAGGAAGACATTGCGGACTGATAGGACATGCTGCCGGAAAGGACAGTAAAGATACTAGAGGAGTGTTGATCAAAGACGATGGTTCAGTCTGCAGATCATATCGTCCATGACATTTGGTTGAGGACCCTCGGAGTTCATATACGAACGCCCACTTGAGGCTCCGTCCGCCTTGAACGAGACAAAACACCAAAAGAACCGTTGGCAAACGCCGGCGATTTTCACGCCTCAGCCGCTCCGACACCCGTCGAACGGCTATCCGAATCGGAATAAGGCTTTGCTCTGGGTTGCATTTCTGACTCTTCTTTCTCTCACCGTCCAAGGAAGACTGCCTTGACGACCTCCACCTGACATTCCACCACGACACCCCATCGACGAGGCCCTAGGAGCAACAGAACCCCCCTTCCGATCGTCGCTGTGCCTTCTCCTTTCACCAAATATGCTGGACACACAGACGGCATCGCCATCCAATAAACTCAGGCTGCGACAAATGTTCAGGTAGTTCGTCACCCCCCGGCCGGAGAACAAACACGACCTGCATACCTCGTCCAGCCATGTACGCACATTGAGTCCAGCTCTTCTTGCCGCAACTGCCACAAAGCCGCCCTGCATCGGGCAACCGCCAGCCAGGCGCGGCAGGCGCCGCCGGTAGGGGCCCGGTTTGTGTCCAAGGTCGGTGCCCTTACTGGTTGGAAATCCTCTCAGCAGGTTTCGTCGGTAGTCCAAACAAGCGACGAACGATCTGCCCCCAACCTTGCCCGAAACGAACAGGAAAATAAAAGAAAGCCTAGCTCGAACCGCACTTACATGGCTAGCCCTCCCCTCCCGGGCTCCCGCTTCGGTATCGCATCCTCTTCCCCCCCACCCCTGACGCAAATCACTCCGATCGGGGGGTGAAGCTCTGAGCTGGTTGGCATATGGGGATTACCGGGGTTGGTGGGATGGGCAAAAGGTAGGGGAGGCGCAGCCTTGTGCATTCACGGTCGACCTGAGAGATGGGATTGCATGACCCGCGTGTGTGTGGTGGAGGATAAATCCGCCTCACAAATTTCAACGAATGACCCGGCCGCGGGAACCGTCAGCCGCGCATGCATGGGGGATCGCTCCAGCATGCGGGACCGGGGCGATCATTCAATAAGTGATGTGATGTGACGCAACATACGTTGTCTTGCTTCTTCAGCATTTCTCTCCTCCCTACACTCAGACACACACACGCAAAAACCTACCCTTTCAGCCCTACGTCGGCTCGCCGACCACTCGTCTGCCGTCCTGCTCGGCTCTCTTCTGGGCGAGACACGAACGGGACTTTGACTTACATGGATATTGTTGTAGTGTACGTCCCCTTTCCGCTAGCGCGCTGCACCGAGCCGATTGATTCGGACTAGCTCCTGCGAGCTATTGTCCAGGCGAGGCTGACTTGCGCGGACACGGGGGTGATGGGGAATATCATGATCCATCACGTTTACAACCTCCCCCCCGAAACGGCAACACGGGTTCCTCGTCGTGTTCCCCGTTTCCGCACTCGGTGTCCTCCTTTGCGGTAACTTTCCGCAGTTCCTTGCATGGTATGTGCATGCATGCATCTAACATGCCCGCTGCATCGCTCACCGAGACAAGTGTTTGAAGTGACTCGCTTGTTTTTTGAAAAAAGTATGTTTTTTTTGAGTTGTACATTACTCAATAGACAGACATACGAGAATAACCCAACACAAGAAAAAAGCAAAAAACAAGAGAGTTGGAAAAAAAAAGTTGGTATACAATTGCTCGGTGACCGAACCAGGGGAGGGCAAAAAACAAGAAAAGAGGTTGCAACAACCCCCCGTTTGTGCAACTCCGCATCCCCCCCCAAGTTCCCAAGCGGACACAGCCAGCCAGGCCTTCCTCCTCCTCCTCTCTCCGCGTTCCAAGCCGTAAGAAAAGTCTCGCTTCTCAAGTGCCCTTATCCTTATGTCCACGCTGGCTGGCGCGTTGCCCGACGACGCAAACTCCTCCCCCCCCGTCTCGAATCCATAAGCAATTCCCAGTCTGCCCCGCCAAGATGCAAAGACGGCGAACACCCCCCCTTCTAGTTCACAAAGCAAAAGTGAGGCAAGCAAGCTCCTCCCCACCCGCTGCTCATGCCTCTCCGCCGCCGACGAAGCCGAGGGCGACGCCGGTGAAGAAGGCGGCAACGACCCAGGTGCCAGCGTACAGGGCAGCCCCGTAGGACTCGACGGCGTTGATGGTCATGTGGGTCTGCAGGTACGTGTTGACGCCGGTCAGGATCATAGCCACCGTCGTCCGGAAGATGACGACCTTGGCCCGCGTGGTGTAGCCGAAGAAGTTCCAAGCCAGCGTCTCGCCCAACGTCGCCGTGACGGGGTCAAACTCCTCCAGCTTGCCGTCCTCTGCGGTCTTGCCAGTTGCGACGAAGGGCGTGAAGATCAGGGTCCTCGCGGCGATACCGAAGGCAAGAGTCACGGGCAGCGTGGTCAGGAAGTTGGCCGAGTAGGCCGGCGCGAGGTTCGGAAGGCCCTCGAAGTACAGGACGAGGGTGGTGGGAAGATACGTCTTGTACGCGGTGAACAGGGTGAAGCTGTAGATACCCGCGGCCAGGACGGTGGTGAAGATGGAGATCGGGATGTCGGAGAGGAGCTCGCGGTTGGCGACGTTCTTAGCGCCGGCATGCGCTCCCGAGACCCCTCGCAGGAGCTGGAAGGGCACAAAGGTCGACAGCATCTCGATGCCGAGGGCCGAGACCGCGGTCGCGGTGCTGATGTTGTAGAAATTGGCGATGAGGTAGACCTGAACATGAATTCCAATGTCAGCGGCAGCGCTCACGACTGACTCGAATACCTCCGAGCCTTCCTGACCCATCTCCGAGGATTCAACGTACCGGCGGGCCATGCGCGAGCAGGTTGAGTGCGGCCAGGTCGTAGCTGTCAAAGTTGCCGAACCAACCGAGGGCGAGCTCGAATCTGTTTTGGGTCGCTGTCAGCAAACGCATACCCTCACGGCGATCGCATGGCCTCGCTATCGACGTAGCTCCCGCGGACCGGGACAGAACAACTCACATCCGCCATCCGGCCAGGATTGCGACCTCCCCCCAGGTGTCCAGGCTCTTGGAGATGCCCGCCAGCTCCCCGCGGCTCCACTCGCTGAGGAAGCTGTAGCACAAGCTCGAGATGCTGAAGCTCAACACCGTGACGAGCGGGAACTGCAGCACGGTCGGCAGGTGCGAGCGCTGCCTCCGCTGGTGGTGGTGGTCGCGATCCCTGTCGCTGATCTGTTCTGAAATGTCCTCCTTCGTCGCTGTCGTCGCAATCTCGGTCGCATCGTTGACGACACCGAGCGCCTCGACCTTGCCGTCGGGTGCCGTGGCGAGGGTCTCGAGGTTGCTGGCGACGGGCTCGACGGCGCGGGTCTTGGTCTCGTCGACGTCAATGCCGACGTCTTCGACGGGCCGCGAGGCCTCGGCTCTCCTTCGTAAAGTCGGCATCTTTGGGTGTAGTTTGTGTGGTGTTTTTGGATTGAGAGAATGAGTGTCTTTGCTCCTGAAGCTGATTAAAAGGGTTGTATTGACGATGCGCCTAGGTAGGTAGCACGGGCAGCACTAAGGCGATTTAGAGGGAGGGGTAGAGAAAGAGAAATCGGGCGATAGCAAGATAAGGAGGAAGACGCGAGGTCGCGGCTACCGTTTGCGACTTGCGACAATGTAAGCTCAAGAGGGTAAGAGGGGAGGGAAAAAAAAAAAACTGAGACCTTCCCTTCCTCCAAGGGTACGAAAAACGGCTATCGTGGCCTATGATGTTGATGAGTGGAGAAGAAAGCTGGCTCGCTGGGTAAAGGTGACGTCGCTGGGGAAACAGCAGTTACAGGAAGGTGGTGAGAGCTGGAGGTTGAGAAGAGTGGACACAACGGAGGTGCACCTTCAGCCAACAGCTGGCGGCCCAGCGCCTCGCCTGCCCCCGCACAACGCCGACCACACTGCACCTAACAACCTACACACTGCACTGGCGAGGTTGCTTCCCGCGTAAAACTCCACTCCACTAACACGCACAGCATGGGTCGATTTTTCCATGCTGCTCCGTTTTATCCAGCCGTGATTTGCAGATTTTTTCTTTTTGCTTCTTCTCTGAGTTTTTTCTTCTTCATCTCTTCTAATAACTATCCTTCACCTACTGTGCCCATACGATCATCCTAGAAACATGAAATACCGAGATGGCCCCCCTTCCAGTCCTCGGGCAAGATTTCTCTCCCATTAGGCTCTCCCATCTGTTCCTGTTCCACCAGCATCCCGCGTGCTTGTTTGCTTGGGTTCCTGTGTGATCTTGGAAGCTTGATGAGCTCACATGCAAATCTTCTCCTGCAGGAGCAAAGCTCCGGGTCTGCACCGGGCGCGAGGCGCTGGTAAGGTTGCGTCTGGCTTCGGCCTGGTAGCTGCCTGGTCTATCCAACCAACCATTGGGGTGGTAAACTCGAGCTGTGGCCCAACACCAGCCATCAATCATCATTGCCACTGTCCTCCGTCACCAACACCACCTAGGGCCGTACATACAGGCACAGGTCACGTCGGGCACATGCCAATTTTGATCATTTTTTTCTTCTCTCTTCACTACTTCTTATGCTGGCTTCGAACTGAGCAAAAGAGCATCGCGGCCATTCTGTCGCGTACCGCACTCGTTTTGTCTCGTTGGATCCATCAGCGTGATTGTTGCGGGCGTTCGCTCGACGCACATTCCGTCTCTCACTTTAACCTCGTGGAGATGCAATCTCGATCTCCTTGCCCCTTCATCGCCGTGCCTTGCGTTGCCTTGCATGGCCTGGCCGTATGATGCAATATCGGGCCCTCCACTCCTTGGTGCTGAGAGATCGGCGGCGGAGACGGAACCACCTCATTTACAGGGTTTAATATATGGTGGTACAAAAGAAACAATCGCTCCCCTCTCCTCTCCTCTCCCTTCTCGGTCATGTACTCATATCCTCAGATATCGTCGGCATCAATGGTCGACAGCATGTTCGCTACTCTTCCATCCGCCCGAAGACGCCGTCGTCATCTTCGTCGCTCCGAGATCGAGACCGCCGGTCAAAATCGTCATCATCCATCACGCTGTCGTTGTCCTCCATCTTGACATCGGCATTTCGAAGCTCGCCTCGCGTGAAGCTCTCTGGCTGTCTGCTGGGGAAGCTGTTGAGGAACCCGGCACCGAAGCCGGCGCTGAAACCCGCGCTGGAGAACGACGCGGCTTGGTCGAGGTATTGTGCCGGTAGCGGAGGAACGGGAGGAGCATCCTCGGGCAGCGTCACGGTGCGCCCGTTGTTGCTGTTGAAGCTGCAGCTGAGAAGCTCCACGGCAGCCGCCAGATCCCGATCTTCCTGTCCCGTGGCATTCCTCCCCGAAGACGGTGGCCTCTGGTCTTGGCTGTTCTGGCGAAAGTGGGAGGAAAATCCCGAGCCCTGAGGCATGCTGCCAGTTATGAGAGGGTTGGTGGATGGCGCCGACTGGTACGACCGACCGAACCCGCTTCCCGAACCGTATCTCTTCGCAAACGACCGATCGGACGAGACGAATCCTTCCAATTGAGGCGGAGGAGTGGTGTCGGCGGAGCTGTGTCGCTCGTCCGAATACCCAGACGCAGCCGGGGAGGCAGATTCTTGGTCACTGGGGAAATCCTTGGCAGAATCCGGGGGCGTAGCTGCGTCAGCCTCGTCCTTGCCATGGTTCATCGTCAGCAGTACGGAAGCAGCTTCCAAGAGCTGGACTTGTTGATGCTTGGAGATGAGCAACTTGGAAGTCAAAGACCACTCGGGAGTATGTTCCCACCTGACCAAAAATGAGTCAACAAACCGCCCGACCACAACATGTGTTCATCGTGCCTGGACCCAGCGTTCGCGTCTCGCGAATGCCAGGCCAGGAAAACGAAGGATGGGGATGCGGGGGATGGGGAAGGGAACGAACAAATGCTTGGTCAGGCAACTGCTGTGCTTGTATCCCTTTCCACACGTCTCGCACTTAAGCTCGACGCGGTTGAACCTCCGGCTACCCTCCTTGACGAGAGGCTGTCCATCGCTCGCGCGACGTATGCGGGCCTTCTGGGCGTTGTTCTCGCCCTCGTCGCCAGATGCGTTGTTCGGCTCGTCCTCAATGGCGCTCTCGTGGATGTCCGTCTTCCCGTCCAGGAACTTCTGCGTGGGTAGGCTCGCTGGAGGGGAAGGAAGACTCCCAACGATTGCAGCGCGGGCGGCAGCGCTCTTTGACGCCGTGTTACGGCGAGAGCTCACGACAATTGGCGTGATCTTGTCTCCTCCAACCTCCCTGATTGCGGCTGCCACAGCTGCAGCGTTCGCCGCGGTGTTTGTCATGGACTTTCGACGGGTGACACGGTGGTTGGCATTGATGAGGGCGCCGCTCAGGATCGAGTGTGAGTTCGTACGGGAGTGGGATTGTCGTGTGGTAAGTCCGGAAGAGGAGGCAGATGAGAGCGATGTACGGTGCTGGTTCAATGGCCTCGTAGTCTGCTGCATTTCCTGAAGACGAGGGACAAGTGATCAGCGCGAGTGACTGGGTTGCGGGTGCGGAACGGGAGTGAGCTAGGCAGGGCAGGGCATGGGTTCGGATCCCGAGGTCGGGCATACTTTTGAGGAGGCCATTGCCAACTACCGATGCTGATCAGGTTCGACACGAGAGGTCGAACACTTTGTCCCTTGCTATGTTATTGTAGAGACGTAGTCGTTGGCGGACGTGGCAGTGATTCTGTGGTAGTGCTGGACGGTGGTAGCCGAGAAGGTAGGTGATGGGTGAGTCGCAAAGACAGTCCTCCGAACCCAAGAAATAATATTATTTTGGGGAGCAGCAGCAATTCGACAGGGGTGTGTGTCTGTGGGCGGGTGCGTCTAGTAGCTCCGACCTGGGCCAGCGGACAGCATGTGGTGGGAGGTGGTATTGGTCTTGAACGGTTTGGGGTTGCGTTGGTGTGTAGTCGAATGAAGATCAAAAGGGCCGTCGTGGTCCAGGCCGCGCTTCAACTTTTTTTTCCTCTTCTGTGTTCCGTTTCTGCCGCGTGTGCTGCTGGTCTGCTTTGTATGGACGAAAGCTGAGCGAGAGGAAAAGTTGTGGGCTCGAGACAGAGGACGTTTGGAAAGAGGGACCCAAAAAGTCCAGCGATGGGCGAAACAGACCAGCAGACAGCCCTTTCCAAGACGCCAGAATGAAAGAGAAGCGCTGGCCGGGGACGAGTGTCCATTGGCCACTTCCCCGACCATGCCACTAGGATGAAGGTGCCAGGACGAGGAGGAGGGAGGGGAGGGGCAAGCCTGAGTCTCTCTCTCTCTCTCTGGCTCACGACACACTCCCTCCCACCTACTCCGGTGGGCATGGATGTATTCCTCTCTTTCCGCCATACTGTACACTACGGCACGCAGTGTAGAGTAGAGAAAGCGCCAGCGAAAGAGGTGGACAGGGTGGTGGACCGGGGAGGGGGGTGGCCGATGGAAAGGAGGCGTGGACATTGAGTTGGAAAGCGTCCACGAGAGAGCAGGTTGGTAAGTAGGCCGTCCCTCCCTCCGTGTGCACAGTGTAGGAGTACAAGCACTAATAGTGTAAGCAGGGCTCGGGGCAGGCGTTGGCTCTTGCCTGGCCTCTGGTGAACAGCATAGCACCCGCACCAGCGCTGGCGACGCTGTGGGCTGAGGACGGGCGCCAGGAACAAGGAGCATGGAGCATGGAGCATGGAGCATGGAGCATGGCCCGTGGCCTGTCCTCCTTGTCCTCTGGCCTCTTCCTGGGCGAGCGATGGTCGGCCTCCCGAGCGATGGGAGTGTTCTGAAGGCGCCGATGCGGCGGGGAAGAGGTCATTTGGGGAGGGGTGCACCCATGAAACCTGACGAAGCCAATCCCTATTCAGTCCCAGGCCCCAGTCGCTGTCCCCGGCCTCAGCCCAGTCCAGCCAGATCCATCAGCCAATCCTTGGAGGTCAGCGCCGATAGCGTGCCTGGGTTGCATATCGTAAATAGCAATATGTGCCCGGCACTTTCTGCTGATGCTGAAGGCAACTGGTTCCTTTGGAAGCCTGCTGAACAGCTACCATTGCAACTCTCCGTGGCTGCCTTCCCTCCGTACTCGATTCATTGTGCCGTATCTGGGGCGGTAGACAGGATGGAGAGACGTGGATGATGGATGTCGTTGAAAACCTCATACGAGATCGAAGTGTAGAAAACGTAGGCGGGCAGGTAAAGATGCCCAACACTGGGCGCGAATGTCATACCTGAGGGCCGCCGTTCTTTGTTGGTACGGGTGCCTCGCCCGTCTCACACCAAAAGGTGGACTCGTGCCTTGGTCTTGCCGGACGAGGGTGGCTTAATTTGGCGCGGATGCCTCTGCTCTGCTCTGGGACCCCCGTCGCGTTGTCGTCTCGTTGTCTGAAGTGAGAAATGTCGGGATCTCGAAGGACTCGTGGCCAGCCGAAATACTTTTTTTTTCTCCCTGTTGCCCTTTCTTCCTCTTCCTCCTCGCTGGATACTGCGCGTTCCCATCACGAAGGCAGCCGTTCGCGAGGAAACCCGAGGTGGAATGATTGAGACAACAGGCTTGTCAAGCGCGTTGTCTTGGTCGAAGCGAGAGGCTCATCGACAGTAAAGTGGCATGTTTCGGCGAACGCCCAGGTTCGTAGTTGCGTTGTTGCACCTCACGACAGCTTCGCTTCCCCCCCTGGCCTGATAGCTCCATCAGGTAGGTACCCGTACCTCAACCGGAAGTCATTCCACTGCTCCCGGGCCCGGGTGCTGGATGTTGGGATGGAGCTGGAGTTGGAGCTAGAGCTGGAACATTGGAGCATGGTCGCGTCCGGTCCTCAATTAACTGGGGAAGTGGTTCCTCGTCGGATCAGAAACGAGAGTTAGCGGACGCGGGGAGGAACGCAGTAGCTTTGCGGTGTTTTGGTTTCCTTCCATGCGTTGCCATGTCATGCCACGACCAAATGCCCAAGGTATACGGCGTTGTGCTGTGCTGTGCGGTGTTGTTGTGCTGTGCGATGCGATGCGATGCGATGCGAGCTTCAATGTTGTGAGCTGTGTGAGCTGTGCGCAATGCGCTGTGCTGTGCCGTAGCCGAGTGAGGGGTCGGCCTCCATGGGTAGGTACCTCAGGCAAGGTTAGGCAGGCAGGTAGGTAGGGACAGGGCAGCACTCCTGGGAAGGAGGCAGAGAAGAGAGATGTTCGTCAAAGTACCTATTAAGGTATACAATAATAAAAAAGATACGTTGTAATAAACGTTAGGTACCATAGTAGGGACGTGGATGAGCAAATGAAACTCGGGTGGACGCTGCCTGTGTTTCTTCAATTGCCGATTTGTTGTGTGCCTTCTGTGTTCAGGCCCAATCCCCATTGAATCTGGACAGAAATCGCAACATGTACTTCTTCTTCCTCGCAACACTTGTCTTGGGTCTGGGCGGTTGCTGTTGCTGAGAGTCATTGATGTTATGCAGTTGCGTACCGACGCGGCCGAGGAAAGAAAAGAAAAGAAAAGAAACGATAAAGAAAAAAATCCCCGACAACATCGTTGATCACACGGGAGCCAAGCTAGAGACAGTTCTTCGACGGCGCTGCTGAGTTGCCTGGAAGAGGGAAGAGGCTCGACAACCTCCCTAAAATTATGCTGAGCAGACAGGAACTAGGTACCTAGCACTATTACCTGTTCTTTGGACAGTGCAGGCAGAAAGGTACCTCATCTCCTCCCTCAGTTGCTCACTTCCGCTAAAACCACCCCTTGGGCAAACATCACAGTGCCTAGAACCGTCAGGCAAGCCAGCACTGTGTGGCGATGGCGGGCAGTGCTCTGACGAATACTCCGTACACAGTGGGGAATCGTCGTGTACGGATACCTGGGGAATGTCCGTCCGTAACCAGCGACAGTGACGTAGTTTCTCTGAGCTGAGCCAACACGGACCAAGTCTCATTGACTCCATTCTTGTCATCAAGGGGCAGCAGGTGCAATTCGTCTCCAGTGGGAAGATAGGGGGAAAAGAAAGGCCGTTGGTTGAGGAAATACAGAGGAGATCAGATCAATAGAATAAGCAATAACTATAGAGAGGACAGGAGAAGAAACAAAAAGGTTGGTACACAGTTCGGCTGTAATTTTTAAAAAAAATTTTGGACAGTGCGACAGCGGCGACTGTAACGATGGAGAGCCACCATCCATATCTGGGTAAGGTCGTACCTTCCTCGACTCCCTTTTGACGCCCTCAGTTCACACGTCCACACACACCCCCTTCCCCTCCCTCCTCCATGGGCGGACCATCCAGTGTCTCTGCGTTCCCCTCCTTGCCCCACACTCCTTCTCCTCTTCCAACCCAACCCAACAATGCCTTAGGTAAGGTCAATCTACCCAAGGTATCTAGGTAGTGTAGGTACCTCCTCCCCATGCACCTACCTGCCCTGCTTGCCTTCTAATTGCCTAGGTACCCACGTACCCAACCCCGTGGCCAAACGACATGGCAATCGTCGGCCTTCCCATCACCATCAACACCATCACCACCACCACCACAACCACCACCAATTTCTGGTTGCCAATGCAGGCCCCTCCCGGTGACCACAAATCACAGGACTCTGCGGCTGGGACGGACTGCCTGGGGCTATCCAGCGAGATGGTTGGTCTGGGCGCTCGAGGAGCGAATCCGATGAAAGTGCTGCCGGCCTTTTTGCCGCAGTTACGCTGACTGGCGCGTCCTGTCAACCTATGCAGCTGCGTTGCTGCGTTTCCGCGCACTTTTTGAGGCACACGACGGACGTCGGTGGACAGTTACGGATACGTTGCCAAGTTGCCTTGCTTCGCCTCGCCAGCGCCTTACTAAACTGCCCGGACCTCGCTTCGTATCTCAGGCCTCACTCAGCTCGCGCGCGCGCTGTCCTGGAATCAGCTGGCGAGATGCGAGGGTCCCAGCACGGCAAGCCTGCCCAGGTATCCCTTCCCTCTTCACCGCAGTTGTTCGTGGTCTGTTCAGTCACGCCGCCGCTCCCACAATCCGCAAGGTCCGTCTCTCTTCCGCCGCGCCAGTTCGGTGCTAGAGGATCGCCTGTGCGATTCGGGTCGGTCACGACGGTCAGCTGCTCCCTTCCCACCTCCGTCGGGCGCCATGCGGCCTTCTGCTCTAGGCAAGTCGGGTGGGCTCGTGTCTCTGGCGGCGCGCCGCTCATCCCGTTGTCCACTGTGCACCCTCCGATGCAGGCCCCGTCGCCAAGGTCGTCTCTTCGCCGCATTCTTTCCGGTCAGACTTCGACTGGATCAGTCTCGCCACTTGACGCCAATCTTCCTGTATCCTCGCTTCTCAGGTTCGGTGGAATGTCTGGGCAGCGGGCGGCTTGCTAATTATGTGCAGCAGCGAGCAAACGGCACGCAACAGATCGTCAGCGAAGAACTTCTTCCAACTCCGACCGGCCCGCCCGCCTCCGGACATGGACAAGCCACCAGCATGGGTACCCGCGCTGCCCGAATATCCAAAGGCTCTCGCCATCGAAATGCATCCAGTATGCAATGGCTGCGTCACAGGGTGCGGTAGTCGTCCAAGTCCAGCCTTAGTTGATCGGGGTTTCACTTGCCAAAGTGACGCTTTGAATGCACGCAAAACCATTCTCGGTGTCTGCCGTGGACCTGCCTTCGGCGATACCTCAACGTTAACAACAATGTCTTGGTGTCTCGGTGAAAGAAGGGCATCGAGCCCCATTCCGCGACAGCCGTCTGAACTGACAAGTCCTTCTGCCTGTCAAGGTCATTGTTGTTTCCATTCGCGTCTCTCAGCTGCCCGTTTAGGTCTAGGAACAACACCGCCGCCAAAAAGAAGATTGACTTTCCACCGACAACTGCGCGTGATTCCAAACGAACTCTCGGGTAACCTGATCTGTCCTGCTTTAGGTTACCTTCGACGATGCTCCGTCGACGAACGATCTCGCGATCTTCCGATAACGTGGTTGCGCGGTACGCTGGGGCAGCTTTCACGGCCTGCTCTGGACTGGGATCTAATTAGTCCACAGCAGCGTGCGCCGCACATACGATAGTAGACACTTGTCAAAAACCTCCATACTAACGTTGTGACAAACCGACCGTGTCTCAACACACTATACTATACACAGGGAGTTGTATTAATATGGCATGGAAAGGACAGTTGTCTGAAATCCGCATGCACACTTTCGACTTGACCTGCGTCTGATCCACGCAAGAGCCAAGTTGGCACGTTGGCACCTGCCACAGCAGCTTGCCGATGACAAAACAACTACATGAAGGAACCGAATTGTCGGCATGATTCCTGCTCTGTGCCGCGTGTCTGCACCCGCTTTCCATGACTTCCCACCGGAAGCTCGCTTTTCTTCAGCTCCAAGTATCATGGCTCAACGTGGACGAGGAGGCTTACAGGATCCATGGCTGTGATCGACAGTGGTTCCAACGAGTTTGGCAGGCAGCTGCCCAATCCCTACTCCGGCTGAACAAATCAAGACACGTATTCTCATCGGTTTGTGCTCCGACGACCTGGCCAAAAATTTGTCAAAAGTTGGACTTGCGCGGCACACTAAGGGCAAACACCCCAACGCTGGTATGCTCCACAGTCAAACTGTCAACTGGATGTCGATCGCCAACTCTATCCCCCTTTGTCGGGCCAGCGAAGCAGGGCGGTCCCAGTTCGCTGCGCGGATGGAGAGGAAGCCACAAGCCGAATCGTCGATTGCACGCAAAACTTCAGCAGGGTGGTTCTGTAGGGCAGTTGAAACACGAGCCCCAGGGGCATGGCCTGTTCGACTGCAGCTGCACCCCTCACCCGCTGGACAGTGCCATGCTATCCCGTAGCGATGCTGGTTCACCGCGCATAAAGCTATCCCATCGCGGGAGGATTTCCCGCCGATCGCCAGTCGCAGCAGCAAGCAGCACGCTGCACAATTGCACAAAACGGTTGTGCCGGGACGGATTGCATTGCACACATTACACAGCACTGTAGCGTGTAGGGTTAGGCGGCCCAACTCACCCTGCCTCACGGAGAAGATAAGGTTTCCCGGAGGAAGTGGCAGCTTCACGGCCGACCTCGCGTCTGACGAAGAAACGAGACATGGCTCGGGAAGATGCCTGTTTCTTGGTGGTCATGGGATCGAGCACGAGATAGGGCCCAGCCTGCGCCTCGTCTTACGTGAGTATGGGATTTTCTCTTTGCCCTGCCGTCTTGTTGGACCGGCATCGGGATGACTTGTGGCTAGGCTTGCTCATCCATCATCCCTCGGCCTCACCTGTTCCCTTCGACCCCCGGGCCGGCCCTGCTAATGTTATCAAGGCGCTGTCGTCCCCGCGTCACGTTGATGCCTCAGCGAAGGGCGGAGATAATACCAGCGGGCGACACTTCAGAAATTGGCTAGGCCGATCAGCTGCACATCACCCCTCCAGTCTCCACCAGGTGCGTGTCGCTATCAGAGGCCCTGTCGATGTGATGTGTGGGTAGTAAGGTACGGAGCACGCCTGCCACGTACCCACACGTACCGTGAAGTACCTCTGGACTGTGTAGGTTCGTTATCATTGCGAAACCCTTCTTCGACATATTCCCCTCGTGGCTCGAACTATTGCTTCTGCCAACTTTCCCGGAGCCGGCGTACCTGCGTCAGGAGAGCGATTCCACGTGGAAGCCTGTGCTGCTTCCTTGATTCCAGGCACTCTGCGTCTGCAGAGGATGGAGCGGTAGAAGGCACACACACCGAATGTTGCGGAAAGTTCATCGGGGGGTCAGAGACGAAGGTTTACGGTGCTGGCGCTCCCATGCGTTCCGCTCCCCCTTCGCACAGAAGCTGGAAGAGGGGGTTGGACCCTTGAATTATTTCTGGATCAGCGTGCCCTCGTGAGAGCTACGGTGGGAAAGCTTGTCCCGGAAGACGGGCACCTTTCGCTCCGTTCCTGTCCTGTCTCGATACCAGCAGCAGAGTCTTGTTGTTTGTTGCACAACAACTGAACGTCGTCGGTTGTCGTTCAGAAATCAAGGGGCCTTGTCAGTGTACCTGTCGATCTCCCTTTCGAATATGTCCGAAACCGAGCAGAAAATCGATGCTTCCCGGACTGTATGTAGCACGCACGCTTGGGGAGGTCCAGGATGAGGAGGCCGGACACCGTGTTCGAACGCAGCGATCGGCGCGCGGGTGCTGCGTCACTTTAAGCTCGTCCAATAGCCGCATGCGTTCGCCCTTCGCGAAGAGAAGCAAAGAGACAGACGCCTTTGTATGGAGCACAGAGCCGTCCGAGGTGTTGAAGAATCGGGCGACCGGTGACCGGTAACCAGAGGAAACGGATTTGTCTTCAAAGACAAAGGAATGTTTCCGAGTAAAAAATAGACCAGGCCGGCTGCGGACGCTGATAACGTGGTCAGGGGGGGGCTCTGCCACCCAGCTCACCCTCTGATTAACCCCGCGGCGCCACACCTGCCAAGCAACAGGGCCGCTAATGACTTTCATTTACAACAAAACTGCACGTCACTTTCATTGAATCCTCTGGCCCTTATCAGAGATACCAGAGATACCGCCCAAACAGTCGTTAACTGCGCTCCCAATAAGCTTGGGCAGTCTGGTTGCTTCTTTCCGCTGCGTGTTTTTTTCCCTACGCTCATCAAGCGAGTTGTCAGGTCATTAGACACAGACTGATTTGGAACAATCCAATACCCACTGACTATCGTCATGTCTGACGTCTTTCGTAAAGTCGGCCGGGGCGGGGCAGGCAACTTTTACTCGAAAAAAGACGTCGAGGACGTCGAGAAGGCCAATCCAGAGGTACGAGCAATATCTATTCGTTTTTGATGGAACAGTCGGCAAGCAACCCGACCGTTGCTTTAACCATCATACCCGCGGCGGATCTATGGACTCATGCGACCAACTACAGGACATTGAGGCGCAAAAGGACGCGGCTGCTGCGACAACCAGCCCGACATCGCCGAACACATCATCGGCATACGCGCGAGCTGGCCGCGGTGGGGCCGGCAACTTCCACGACACCTCCTCGCTCCCTAATGCCAAGCAGCAGGAGGAGGCCGCAGACAAGACGCGGGCAGCCGTGAGCGCGAGCCTGGCGCGGTCGTCGAGGGGCGCTTCGGGGCGTGGTGGCGCAGGAAACTACGGCGATGCGGCTGTACCCGGGAGTGATTTGGGCGAGGACGACGTGAAGCGCAAGGAGGCGCTCGAGAAGAAGATCATCGAGGACGTCGAGGCGGGGCTTGCGATGCCACCCAAGGCGTACCAGCACCTCTCCACCAAAGAGAGCAAGGAGGTCGCGTGATTGGTTTCTGGGCCAGATGGCAAGATGTCCCAACATCGGAGTTCAGCCGTTGGAGGCCCGGGCTCGGCATGATGAGAGGGGCATTATTGCTCCGAGATGAGGGGGAAGGGGTTCTGGTGGAGGGTGAAAGCTTGTAAGATATTGAACGTATTGATACCCGCGACGCCTGCTTTTGGCGGTTCACAGTCAAGTCGACCTCTTGATGACGGTATTTACGGCTTGAATTTGGATATCTATCTCCCTCGACTCTCTGTGAAAGATTTGGTGCCCATCCGGCACCGTCACGGGCTCGCAACCTAGAGTCCCGTGGAAAAGGTATCGCTGGCTGCTACTCTGCCTGCTACTTGCGGCAAAAGCCCGGGGCCGCGAGGCTCGGGTCGGGCGTCGGGAACGTAGGGAAGGCAAAGGCGGCGACTGAGAGGACGGACCGTTCTGAAACTGGTCCCGAACAAAGCTTTTTCTTCTTTCTTCTCTTCTGGAAATTCCTCAGAGCCACCAACGCCGTCGATGCTACCGCCTTGTATCCCTGAACGCCAGAAACCCAAACAGCAGTACCACCTTGGCCCCCGGGGGAAAAAGGAGTCGGGGGGGCCCAGGAGGTGGTACTCGATTAGCATTTTTGTCTTTTCTCTCTTTCTCTCGTTTCCTTTTTCGTCTTTCCCCCCCTTTTCCCTTCTTCCAAGATTCGCTCGCTTAGTCCTCCATGTCAACGTCGTCGTCATCGTCGCCCTCCTCGTCGTCCCACTCCGCGTCGTCCTCCTGCACGACGCCCTCGCGCTCCTCGACGACGTCGCCGTCGACGGTGACGCGCTGCCGCACCTTCTCCTTGCCGAACACCTTGCCGGCCTTGTTGGCGGACCTGGCGGCCAGGCGGCCCTCGGCCTCGAGGGCGGCGATCTCGTCCTCGGTGGCGCCCTCGGCGGCGAGGCGCTTCTTCTCGGAGCCGCGGAGGCGGGGGAGGAGGTGCTCGTTCTCGGCGACGAGCTTGCGGGCGGCGGCGATCTCGCGCTCGCGCTTGCCCTGCATGCGCTTCTTGTAGAAGACGCGCTCGCGGCGGGAGCGGATCTCGGAGACGCGCTCCATGGCCTTGAGCGTCTTGGCGACGAGGTCGCGGTCGTAGCGGACGGGCACGTTGCGGCGCGCGCCGAACTGCAGCGTCGAGTCGACCGTCATCTCCTTGTGCGCCGAGGCGCGGTAGGCCTTTGTCCACTTGAGCTTGCGGGGGTTGCGCTTCATCTTGAACTGTGGGAGCGGGTGTTGTTAGCCTTCGTTTCGTCCTCCTGGGGTTCGCTCCTCCATGGCGGGTGGAGATCAGGGTGTTTCCGGTTTCGAGGGACGTACGTTCTTGTGGCACTTGCTGCGGCAGAAGCGGAAGACCTTGGCATCGTTGCGGACGAAGGTGATGCCCTTGCTGGGGTAAGCAGGGCGACTGCAAAAGTAGCACGTCTCGATTCTATGAGGCAAAGTCAGTTAGATGCTATTCACGATTTCCCCTCCACCATCCAAACAATCTCCATCTGGGAGACTCTTTGGAGCGGGTACAATCAGGTATCAGACATAGAGGAGCATACCTCATTGTGACGGCGTTGATACCTGGGCGGGTATCACGGGATTCTCAAAGGGAAAAATGGACAAAAAAAACAGTTGACGCTTCCCTCTCTTCGTTCAGTGGAAGGCGGTGATCGAGATTGGGGGACCTTGCCGCTGGAAGTTTTTTAGAAATTTTTCTTTGCCTTGCAGGCTTATCGATTAGCAATTTGGTGGGGCGAGCCGCACCGATAAAGGTCAACCTCTGCACTCCATTGGTGGACCGTCCGCACAGCTCAAGGGAACCCCTGACCCGCTGGTGGTGCTGCAGTTGGCCTGTGGGCTCTCCCCAAGAAATCGGAACAATGAGTCTTCCGAACAATTCCCGGCGCACGGACCAATGCTGTCGGTGCATCGCGGCTTTCTTTGATGGGCGGCGAACTTGCCCGACTGCGGGTGACAGTGAGAAAAAAAAAAGGCTCGATCTCCGTCTAGCATCTTCTCCGGCGATATCCACCCACCACCACCAACAGCATCACCATACTTCGCGCGAAGCTCAACCACCACATCGAAACATTCCCGTCACCGATACCGAAACACCATCGAACATGTCTGTCATCGCCATCGGAGCCGGCGCTGCCGTTGCAGCTTTCCTGGTGCGTTGATCCCCTCCTCCTGCTCTTCCCTCTTATTGAGGATGGAGCTGTATGTAACCGGACGAAACAAGGACTGACGGATTATCTGCGCAGGGTCGTGCTGGTCTTGTCGCGTGGCGCCGCTCCCGCGGCGGCGTGGGCGCGATGGGCAAGGCTTTCTACAAGGGCGGCTTCGAGCCGAAGATGAACAAGCGCGAGGCTTGCTTGGTCCTCTCTCTCCAGTGAGTTCTTCATGTCTTCTGCTGGTCTCTACGCTGCAGCAGCAGGGGAAAGGAGAAAGCAACGGTTTGCTAACGATGACCATAGGGAGAGCGGCGTCACCCGCGACAAGATCCGCAAGGCGCATCGCACCCTGATGCTCCTCAACCACCCCGATCGCGGCGGAAGCCCGTACCTCGCGACCAAGGTCAACGAGGCCAAGGAGCTGCTCGAGAAGACCACCTCCTAAGCGACGGCTGCAACATTTGTTTCGGTCCGAGCGGTGAAAGTCTCCTGGGGGGTGCGATCTCCAAAGACGAGATTTATACATGTGTACAACAACGAACGAACGAACGAACGGAGATGATGTATATATCCCCCGCAGAAAAGAGGGCAGCCATATCTCCCACCCTCCCGATCTTGAAAGACGGAAACGGCGGGGCGGCTTGCGACTGCGGTGGGGTAGTTCTTGTATAACAGACTGGTCGTTCTTCATAGCGGCGGCGTTTTCTTAAAAATGGTTGGGTCCCTATCGAAACGAAAAATGCGGCGGGGAGGACAAGCGGTTTCAAAGTCCAGGTTGGGCTTTGCGGTTTAGAAGGGTGAGGCCCGGCTTCACGGGGTATGTTTTGGTGGAATGGGTATTTAATGGCACGAGGCCCCATCGTCTCTCTTCTCTCTTACGTACGAGCTCTTGATGAAGTGACCCTGTTGGATGTGAAGTTGTTAACTGTGCGTTTCGAGCTGGTCTGGAGAGAGCACGCTGCGGATGCTGAGATGGCACTCATATCTCGCCCGCAAGCACAGCCCATCTGGCTTAGCAGTCTACTAAAGAGAGAGCGCCTCTGCTTGAGCCAAGCCTGTTCGTACACATCGCACAAGCCGAGGAAGCAAACCCGCGGGTTGAAGACTGTCCGGGACGACGAATCACTAACGCAGATCCCCGGGGGAGAGTTCCGCCCCTCGATGAGAAGAATATTGGCAACGACGGTCTAGCACAGCAGTTCGTTTACCAAGTCTCAATATGGAAGCCACGGCTCTGCTTCCATCTTCAAATGTCCTCTTACGAAACGGGACAATTGAGCTCCATCCACCGACAGCTCTTGAAGGGGTTCTGAATCGATCCCTAGGGACATGGGACTTGCTTCATTTTGCGGGAGAAATCAATCGGGCTATATCGATAATTTTACACTTCACAATCGAAGGGTATCTGGGGGTTCCCTTCGGAATGTTCATCATGCGATTCGACTCCGTTTCAACCGACCACGCCTTCCTTCTTGGTTATGTATCGTCTTGTCAGCAGACTGGGAAGTGGCGTGCTGAGCACAGTGATAGATTTGAAGTTGCTGTTCTTTCCAATGGTTAGAAAGCCCAAGAGTAGGGGGTTGGGGATGTAGCTATATAACACCTGCTTTTCCTCAGAATCGAGTAACTCGCAAAGGGTTCTCCTAGAGGGGCGAGAGTGTGATTGTACTCTTCAGCCGGACAGAGCTGAGTTTGCTTGTGTGAATCCATTGAGTTAGCCCAGTGAGTTAGCGGCGGGAACCCATGCTACTCTTGAGCTTCCCGCTCTCTCACTGTCCACCACCGCTGCTGGAGTATTCTGTAGTGATGGTACAGAACCGGCTGTGGACAGAGAGATCCTGACAATGCGAAGGAAGCAAACGAAGACATTGTGGGAGAATGCCTTAAGTTGACCGCCAACAAGCTTCAAGAGGTGTTTTCAGCTGCTTGAGAGACAAGAAAGCTGCAGTTGCGATGTATTATCCAAACACTTGTTTACTATTTTTACAATAGTCAGTCAACCCTGAACTTCGCGCAGTTGAGCGAATATGAAGACTACTTTAGTGAAATTTGATTACTGAGCCATTGTGAAATGCGTTTGTACAGCTTACTTCAGATGTGTTGTATGTTGGTACATGATTCTTTAGTACAGTTTGTGTGATATTTACATTGAGTGCCCTTTTTATATATAACACTTTTCTTAAATCCTTTTAAAAGATTATGTAAGCAAACAGTTTCCTATTTCCAGGGAAGAGTTGGATGGTTCCGAGTGGGATAGTTCTTCTAGAGTGAATTGAGATGTATGTCCAAGTTTTTCTTGGGTACTCCTCCTAAGCATTATCTGCTGGAAGTATAGAGTACCTAAAGATGAACTCCAAGTCAGCCTTTAACCCTGTGACTGACAAGAATTTGCTTCCTTCTGTTTGGGTACTGGAAGATGTAACTGTCATGGAGCCTCTAACCAGCATAGCTAAAACAGGAGGTCGACAAATTCAAGTTCCCACTTGTGACATAGGAAGCACAGGATACTGGCTGCTTGGTTATGCAATATGTGCAAAGCCTGGCTGATACAAACAGATGGAAGATAGCAGCCATTCCGTTTGTCCTTCAGGAAGATTTCCATGTGCATACCCATGCAAACGGAGATGAGCCCCGGATCTTAAGTTGCATCGGGTTTGAGCAGACAAACAATTAAATGTGCAGAACAGAGGGAAGAAACCACGGCCAGAGTCACTCCTTTGCTCCTTCCCCAGCTTGACATTCAGTACCTTCCTCACTTGCAGACTTGGATTACCAAGGTACATTTTTACCCATCTACTTACCTACCTACCTTTCATCCTGCCCACCTACTTACCTACACTACCTACCTACCTTTCATCCTCGTACCAGCACTTCCCTGCCATATCTTCAGCCATTTAAAGAACGAAGCACATTCAGTCTCGGCTTCCTGCAACCATAAAGGTACCATCGCACCCGCTTCTTTTCACAATGGAGTCACCCAAGCTGGACACGTCGAAGCCGCATACCCGAAACAGTGAGCTGCTTAAACAGCTCATTGATGTCCTGGGCCCGGAATTCAAATTCGACGAGATCCCCGAGTCCCAGATCGAAGACCCCAAGGAATTCGTCCTTGACCCTCTTGAGCTCGACCGTACCACTGCTATCCAGAAAGCAATCAAGGAAGGCAAGTCGATCGCCAACCCTGCCATCAAGGCAGGAACAAACAAAGCGCACTCAGCCGAGCCCGCTCTCATACCTTCCAAGTCTGAGAAGCTCTCTGCTGACGACTACAACACACTCATGATGCGGACGTTCCCCGAGTACGAGGATATGAAGCCTGGCGATGTTTCCAAGGAAGGCGCGTTGTTCGTCGCCTGGGACTTGGTGAAGGGGTACCCCTCCAGATACATTGGCAAGACCAATCGCCCCAAGGTGAGGTCATCGTGGCCTTATTCATCTGTTCGCCTGCTAACGGTGGTAGGCCCTTCCCTTCTTCGATGCGATGGCCGAGGAGCAGACTTGGGACTTGTAGGTCAGCCCATACCCTCTAATCCCAACCCATACTGAACTCTCCAGCTTCTACGTCTACGATCCCCGGGCGCTCGATCGACCTCCCTACATATTTGTCCCCACCGAGCAGTTTGAGCACTTCTTGGACGTCGTCAATGCTTCCATCCAGACGAGGCTTACGATTCCTCCTGGACAGCCCTCCGAAAAGTTCTACGTCTCCTTCGGTTCGAGCTGCGTCGTCCGCCCGAAGTACTTGGGCCGTTCTTCGTCGAACAACGAGTACATATCCCTGCAGGGTGCCATTCCTCTCCCCGAGGAGGAGGACGCTGGCGAGGACATCACTGTCCACGGACTGGAGATGCTGATGAGCAACCTCACTGCTCACGTGGAGAAAAATTCCAAGTCCAAGAACAAGAAGAAGAAGCAGGACAGTTCCAAGAAGCGCCACGAGTCCAACTACGACGCCCAACTCTACCTCGGCCTGCGCCCTCTCCCCGGCATCGCTTCCGGCGACAAGGCAAAGGAGTTCTTGGTTGACCAGGCTGTTCCTCATGCCTTGGAGAAGAACGCTGTGTTCATATGCATCGACATCGAAGTTGCGGAGGAGCACCATGGCACGATCTTGGAGGTTGGAATCAGCACCCTGGATACCAATGACATCGTCGGAGTCCCACCGAGCGACATTGGACGCAACTGGTTCAGTAAGATCAAGAGCCGCCACCTCATCACCCGAGATTTCAAGCACATGCGCAACAAGAAGTTCATCAGAGGCTGCCCTGAGCTCTTCGACTTTGGGTAAGTCTCTCTGCTATCATAGGCGCAGCGTACTAGCTAACACGAAGCAGCGAAAGCGAGTACCCCAAGAAGAGCGAGCTTCGCGAGCAGGTTCTTTCCGCGTTCAAGGAGCTTTCGGTCGCCGGTATTCCCGAGGGAGAGAACCGCTCGCGCAACATCGTCCTCGTCGGCCACGACCTCGACTCCGACCTCGGCTACTTAGCCAGCATGGATGTTCACCCCTGGAGCCTCAACGGCATGTTCCGCTGCCTCGACACGAAGGACATGCACCAGGCCTGGCGCGAGGGTGAGCAGGGACGCGCCCTCCACTACGTCCTTGGAGACTTGGACATTCCAAACAAGAACCTGCACAACGCGGGCAACGACGCCGCCTACACCCTGCGAGCCATGCTCGGCCTGGCCGTCCGCTCGCGCCTGACTGAGCAGGAGAACGCCAAGAAGATCGTTGAGGCTCCGAACGAGTAGTGAACCAAGGTTGCCGGACTTTCGTGGACAGAAGCTGCGGTTGAGAGGTTGCGGTTGGATAGAGAGTCGTTCTTCAGAAAGTGGATAGCCAGTGGGTAGATGATAGTAGCGACATTCAGGGGATAGCAGGCTTTCATAAGACCTGTCGAGCTGAATACATCGTCGATAGGAACAATATCGCTCTACTCATTCAATGTCTCTCGGTAATTTTCGTAGGTTTCTTACCTTTGGGAAACCCTTCATCCCCCTCCTGGTAGTATCATAGGGGGCTGAGTACATCAATAGATACGGCTGCTCGTCGTGACCAGCAAGCCTTCACATCACAAATCATCAGGACCCGTGAGAGTAAAAAAGCAGCCTCGTCGGGAAGGCGGTATTATTGAAACCTGCCAAGCTCATAATCATGAAATCAACGCCCGCTCGTAACCCATTATACAGACCTGAGAAACTGTCATCGTCGTTAGTCACTTGCGCAAGAACATTAACGATGCGAAAGCGAAAAGGGCGACGAACCTCGGCAGCCTCCTCAGCCGTGATATCCGACACCTCCGACGTCGTGTGGTCAACGAGCCCCAACCTCAAAGTCCGGACGCGCCACCACATATCCCTGCGGTCCCCGCCCAGCTCGCCCGAGAGCATCCTCCTCTTCAGGTCGCGCACGAAGTCGTTGTACACGCCCGGCTCGTCGAGGTCGACGAGCCCCTCGCGCAGGGCGCCCATGTTCTCCGCGGCGCGGGCGTAGTTTGCGTCGCCGAAGCTGTCCGACACGAGGTCGCGGACGATCTGGCCCATCTGCTGCGCGGCGTCCTTGACGTCGGCGGGTTCTTCGGCGGCGGCGAGCGCGCGCTTGAGCTCGGGGATGGCGTTTTCGGAGGAGATCTTGGGGCGTTTTGGGGGTGCGCCCAGGAGGGCGTCGACGTCGAGGCCCGAGAGGGGCTTGATTGTCTCGCGGCCGCGTTTGCCTTTTGCTTTGGGAGGGACTGGGCAAGGAGATTCGGGTCAGTGACGGCGAACTTCTGAATGAGAGGGGGAACGGACCTTTCTTGACGTCTGCTGCGGAGATGAGGGCTTCGATTTGGGATTCTGATTTTTGGACGAGGCCTTCTGGGGGCGCGGCGTAGCGGATAAGGATGGGGGGCACGGGGTCGATGGTTCCCTGCGGGTTCACCGCCCGTTGGCGGATCGCCTGGTTGAGTCTGTGGATGATGGGGTTGTACGTGTCTTCGATGGCTGCATACTCTGACGGGTTTCTTTCCACGGCGTCAGCGTCATGCTCTCTCTCATGTTTTGCTGGCTATACTTACCCCTCGTCGTCGTTGCCAAAGCTGCCCAGGTCCATCGAATCGACGTAATCGCTCATGGCCTCCTTGAGCGCATCGCTGGGCAGAAGGCGGTGGTTCGTGGTGATCTTCTGCCCCGTGACGGTGATGACGCGGTCGAGCGGCGGGAACTGGTAGCCGCGGACGTCCTCGGCGAAGGGCAGAGGCAGGTCGTAGAGGCATTCCATGCCGGGCTCAATGTGGGGGGCGAGGAGGACGAGGAGGGGGTCCTTCTTCTCCTTGACGACGAGGCGGGCGACGGCGTAGGATTCGAGCTCGAAGAGGGCGCGGACTAGCGACGAGAGGGCCAGCTGGGACTTTTCGTCGAACTTGCGGCCGACTGTTATGCAGGTCTCTCCCATGTTGAGGAACGGGTCGTACTGGTACAGTCAGCCGATGGGAAGTCGCCTCCAAAACAGAAGAAAGGGGGCCTACCTTTTTGGCCGGGATGAAGCCAAGAATCGTGAATGTCTTCACCGTGTCGAGCTTGGTGACGATCTCATCAGACTCGCTGATCGCCACCGCCGTCCGGCCGTACTCATACCCCTTGGCCAGGGAGTCAAACTCCACGTCCCGCTTGCCACCGGGCGCATCCGGGTCGTTAACCTTGTACGTCCTCGCGGACTTGACCGCAGAGAAGTCAGTCGTCTCGACGCCCTCCATGGGCTCGGCGTCCAGGATGTGCGTCGACTGCGACGAGGCACCGGCGCCCTCGGCCGCGACCACGACGGTGCTGGCCGCCGGGGCGCGAGCGAGCTTCGTCTTGAAGTAGCGCTCGACGTTGATGACGACCGGCGTCGGCGGGATCTTGAGCTCCGGCGGCGGGTCGATGAGGCCGAGGGTCAGGGGCCCGTCGTAGGCCTTGTAGGGGCGGGTGGGCTTGATGCGCGGGGTGTCGAGCTCGGCGATGGCCTCCGCGATGGTCGCGAGCTGACCGTTGTCGCATTTCGAGACAAGGTCCCTGAGGATCTCCTCGTTCTTTTTCTGCGCAGGATATTAGTCGGCTAGTGTCCAGTCGGCCTGGGGGTGACGAACCTTGATTGACGGCTTGTCCTCCTCCTTGAAGCCGTAATCAGCATCGTCGAAATCCACGCCCCTGCAAGCAATTAGACAGGAATGATTCGTCGTAGGGAATCCGTCACCTACAGCACAATCAACTCAATGCCCTCAGCGTTCATCTTCTTTGCAATATCATCGACGTCGTCACCATCGATAGGACTCAGACCGTCAGTAACCAGAAACACGCGGCGCTTGTACTTGAGCTTCTTGGTGAAGGTCCGGATCATGTCGACGGCGATGACGACCGCAGACACGGCGTCGCCGACGTCCGTGTCGCTCGTCCTGATCTGCTCCTTGAGCTCCCGCAGCGACGTCATGGTCATGGGCCCCAGGTTCTGCAGCACCGAGATGTTCTCGTAGCCCTCGTCGTCCTGCATCGCGTTGCGCGTCTCGTCCGTCTTGAGGCCCACGACGCCGACGTTCCACGTCTTGCGCGAGGCCGCGACCGTCGTCGCGATCTTGTCCCACACGTAGCGCATGCTCCAGTCCAGGTCGGGCTCGGTGCGGCCGTTGTGGCAGTCGGCCATCGACGAGCCGAGGTCGACGATGTACACTGACGCCTCCTTGTCGGCCATGGTGGGTGGGTTTTGGTATCAACGAGTGACTTTTCTTCAGAGGCGATTTGACATTGGTATTTTGAGATTGGAGAAGAGCAATGCGACAGTCAATTGAGAAAACGGAAACAGAGATGGGCCAGAATCTCGTGTTAATGAATTGCGTTGGCTCAGACCTGGACCCCGGTTCACTTTAGGCAGATGAGGTCCATCCGTCTTGGAGCTCCAGGCTGCTGCGCGACCTGCCAACGCGTCTGAGCACACGCAGTCACGTGGCGATAGCGATAAGACATGTTCCTCCCAGCCGTTGCTGTTCGCCCGTTGTCTCGATTGTTTCTTGTAGAACAAGACGGGCAAACTAACTGTGTATCACTCAATTATTCCAGCGTTTGGATTTCACAAAACGCACGAGAGTTCCACGAGTAATTGACAACTCAACCCAGCATGATCATGCGCAGCACAGCTCCCGCGAGTAAGTTCCCCAAGCTCTGAAGCACGGGGGTGCTAGGATGGAGCTCCAGCGGGCTGCCAATGCCGAGAAGGTGACCTCATACACTCGGAAAACGGCCCCCCCTGTCTTCTTACTGGGCGCGGCTCGTTCCCCAGATGACACAGCGTCATTCGTCGCGCCTCAACTTTCAACTTCATCCTCAACTTCATACCCCAGATTCCCAAGCTGGTTCGTAGTCAGTAAACTATCCACAGACGACATCACCCCCCGCCGCCTCACAACATGCCGGACTCCATCGTATTCTCCGTGGCGCCGTACCACATCATATCGTAAGAACCCGCCTGATCAGATGCCGCCCGCCCCCGTCGTCATCGATGATTGACTTTTCGTGTGTCTGGTACCCAGCTACGGCACCCTTCTGGGGACGACGTTCTTCCACGTACGTTATTCCAGCCATCAAGGAGAGAGAAATAGCAGATGACGCAAGTGGAAATAACCAGTTGACTGACGCCCCCCCTAAAAGTCCTTCGTGAATGGCATCACCATGTTCCGCGTCCTCGAGAGGCCCTCCTTCTCCGCCGCCCAGAACGCCCTGTTCCCCGTCTACTTCACCATCCAGACGGCCCTCCCCGCCGTCATGGCGCTCACCTTCCCCGGCAGCGCCAGCCCCTTTGGCGTCCAGGAGAGCAGCCTCGTGGGCCTCGCGGACGAGTCGAACCGGTGGAGCGCCCTGGTCCCCATCGCGACCATGTTCGTCACGGGGCTCGTCAACCTGGTCGTGATCCTGCCCAAGACACAGAAGGTCATGGCTGCGAGATACGCCCAAGGTATGTACTTCGATCTGGTTGTCAGTTTCGTCCCATGATTGCTAACGGGATTGCAGAGAAGAAGGACGGGAAGAAGAGCTACGACCCCGCGCCGCACTCGCAGGAGATGCTCGCGCTGAACAAGTCGTTCGGCAAGCTGCACGGCATCTCTACTCTCGTGAACCTCGCCGGCTTCATCGCCACCGTGTGGTACGGATTCTCGCTTGCCGCGCGCCTCGACTAAATCTGCCGACGTTGACGTCAATGTGGCACTTGTGTATGTTTGATGAATCTTTAGCATTAAGTTGGTCAAGCCCCTTTCGTAGGATTCGCTCAAGACGTATTATGTATAGGTCTGCAAGTTGCAAGGCAATTGTTGTGTCAAAACTCGACCCTTTTCCTTATCCTTCCTCCTCGAACACCAGAAAAAATCAAAAGAAGTCTTTCCCAAATGTAACGCCTTTTGATGCAATGCCAATTCCCTCTTGTGCGTAGCCAACCGCCGAGAGGCTTGCCGTCTGCCGTCTGCCGTCCGATGCCTCTGTTGTCGCTTCCGTCGCTTCTCTCTTCTCGTCCTTTCTCCAGAACGCTCTTAATCGTGGGTATCGTGCTCAACAATCGCGGGTCCGTCCGGCCGTCCGCATGCCGACCCGCCTGGATATGAAAGTCTGAAAGCAATGATGGCGAAGGTTTTTCTGTGTTGTGGGTTGGTTGGTGGTGGCGGTGCGCGAGTTGTTTAGGGAGCCGTCTTGCGCGGCGGGGGCATGGCCGAGTTGAGGCTCTGGCTGGCGGCGAAGAGCTCCTTTTTGGCGTTCTCGAGGTTCTGGCGGCGCTGGGCCTTGACCTTCTCCTCGTCGACGACGGGAGCAGGGCGCGACACGGCCAGGGCGCCCTGCAGGGTCCAGCGACCAGGCTTGCGGGAGAGCGCCTCGGCGACGTCAATCTCCTCAGCGGGCTTGGGAAAGTCGCGAGACAGAGGCGGGAGGGGGTTCTTGCTCTTGACCTTGGTGGGAAGAACATCGAGGTTGGCGCGGTCGGTCATTTCGACCGAGGTGCGAGTAGAGCTGGAGTTGGAGCTCTGAGAAGAGGATCCGAAGTCGTCGACAGGGGACAAAGCGTCGGTCGAGGCCGTAGCCGGCGCCGTCGCGGTCGCGTTGTTTGAAGCAGCTTGGGCAGCCATGATAGTGTAGTTGAAAGGTGGGATGGAACGCAAGCGTCGAAGCTGCTCTTCAGTGAAGATGACGGGGGCCATGACTGCTAATTTAAAGGACGGAGCGAGTGGAGTAGGAGTGGCTTTTTTCGGTTCCAATATTGATGGGACGGAGAGGTCGTGTCCGGGCAGTGGGGATGAGAGTCAGGCACCCGGAAAGGTCATCCAGGCTTGTTGCGAGGATTGGGGGGGTGGTGGAGGACAGGGACCAAGGACGGACCCAAGGACGGGGACCGGGACCGCGGCTGTGTGTGTGTGGGCGAGGGTTATTTTGGTGCGATAGCAAGAGAGTATGTGTCGCGTGTCGTGTTGCGTGTCTGAGCAGGTGACGATGGTGGGAAGGTAACGACAATTAAAGTAACGAGAGAAGTCAAGCGACGATGGCGAGATTTTGGGCTTTTTTACCCGCGTGGTTCGTATCCGCGAGGGCCAAGAGGTAGGTGAGGTGATGAGAGGATGGAAGTTGGGAGAGATGGAAGGAGAATTTATACTCTCCTCCGAAGTTGGGGCTGATTGAGGTGCAGTGTAGTTGTTGTCTCTGCGGGAAGGAGCGATTGAGTCGGAGGGGATTAAAAAAAAAAGGAAGGGACAACCTAGGTGAATTGGCCCTTCTCTCTTCTCTCCGGCCAAACTCCGATGGGAAGGCTCGACGGATTGGTCACTTTGGGCGTAGTGTACGGCTACGGCGTACGGACTTTTAATGTTGAAAGTGGAAGTAGCTACCTACCTAGGTGAAATATGAAGCTGGCCGCACCTTCCCATTGTGTTGTCGCCGTCCTACCAGACGTTCCAGTCTCGATGATCCGTGCTTCTTGGCTTCTGTTGGAGTCGGGTGTCTCCTTTCCCCGGAAGGGTCCCTGAGATCTTCCTGTCATGGGTGGCATCCCGCAGTGCGTGCCATGTTGTCTCTGTCCCCCCCACGCTTCGTTGCGCCAGGGTGTCTGCCTGTCGGTGAAACAGAGCGGAAGCGGTGAGTCGCTTGCTACCTACTTTACCTGTCTAGGTAGTTATCTCACCGCCGAGGTTGGCGCAAGATGCAGGCCTGAAGGTGGGATGGGTGGCCGCGGTCGGCCTCGCGCAGTCGGTTGTCCGGGACACACCAAGTTAACTTGGAATTACTCAGCAGGGGGATTCTCCCACGCGCACGCGCACAGCGCAGCACACCATCTTTCGTCCTGGTGTCGAGATTTACGGGTTTAAGAGGGGATGATGATTAGTAGCTGCGGTGTGAGATCCGATGCCGCTCCGTCCGCACTTGCGCACTAGTAGTTGCGGCGTTGCAAACGGACGAGCCGCGTTTCCCCTGCGCGATGCGAAAATTCCGTTTCGCCTTTCAAGGGACTTAGGTTCAGGGACTTCAGGGACTCGTTCAGGGTCCCGGCGTTTACTTTCAGGGTGCCGCTGATCGACACGCCGATAAGTCCATCCGGCAACAGAAGCGTCGGGTGTTTTCCTCGGGCACTTCGGGGCCTCCTCCGGCGACTTCTCAATTTTTTTTCTTAATAGTTTCAAGTCACATGCACGCCGAGTTTTCGCTGAAGGAGATCTACACCGACGTCACCTGACGCCAACGGTACCAGTACCTTTTTTTACGGACGCCTGTCAAGAAGAAAAAAAAGCAAAAAGGAATCACGGAGAACCGAAGTGGAAGTCCCATGTATCTCTACGCCACCACCCGGCAGCGCCGTTCAACGACTCATGCAGCGCCTCGCCCCTGACGTCACTGGCGTTAAGAGCACTGCAAGAGCCGCTAGGTCCAGCGTTCTAATTCGACGATTACCAATGCAAAGCTGCAGGAATTATCAGCACGACAGTGGGCCCCTAGTGCTGACAATGAGCATGGAGCGCATTTCGGTTTCTTGGGGGGCACGTTGACTTGCATATGTACGGGTCGCTTCAGGAAGCTCCGCAGACGGAGGCTTGTTTGCTTGCTTATTCTCGGCGTGGGGCCGTGAAACCCCCCGGCGAGTGGGATCGTGGATGAGCTGCGTGCATGGCGTTGCATTCCGGTCAATTGAGTCGTTTGCTTGGCTGGCTTACGGGGTTGTCTGACCTATGCTCGGAGATATTGTTGTGTTGAATGCCTTTTCCTCCGCAGCTCCCGTCGGCACCGCTACTTGACCCCCCGGGGAAGTAAATGAGGGGGAAACAATGTGTCAAGATGCATTCCTCATCCGTTCTGGATCATCAGTTTGCTTTCTGTTGAATGGTCCAAACCACGAGGGACCCGCCGTGCTGGGCCTGGGACGTCGTCCAGGAATGCGCAAGATGGCGGGAGATGAGGCTCAAGGTCCGGTTTCGCTCCCGGGGACGCAAAGTATCGTGTAAAAGCGACTCGGATGAAAGCGTGTCCATGAACCTCCATATCTTTGCGAAGATCATGTCTTGGGCTTATTTAACCGACGGAATCTGGGGAACTAAGCAAGCAATGAAGAGAAACCCACCTTACTTATCCCGTCAATAGAAGAAACATAATTGGGCGCCGTTCGTCCTCCCCGCCATGCCTCAGTACCCCGGATTCTCGTAATCGGATCCGACATATTTGGGATCTCCAAACGAACAGAAGACAAAAAACAAAGCAAGAAAAAGTCTAGCCCGTCGCAGCCAAAACATGCCTTTGGCTCTCACTACCCCCCGAGACCGCACCATCTCACTCTTTCCTCTCCAGGTTTCAATAATCTCGTGCTGCCACCGCCGCCGTAGCCCCGTATCTATGTCGGAAGCCACGACCCGAGGACCGACCAATCGGGCGATGGCCGTCCGACTTCCCGCCGGCTCCCTCCACTCATCGTCATCCGGCGCCTGCGCACCACATCCGAACCCGCACCCGCAGTTTAGCCCCAAACTCTCCTCAGCAGCACAACCACCAACCACCACCGCCGACCGAATCCTGTTGAAAACACCAACCCTCCCCGAAAGTCACGATGTCTCAGCCGCCAAAGTACCTGACCGGCGATTCCCCCGCCATCCAAGAATTCCTCGACAAGTTTGACGTGCGCGGTTTTACCCCACCTTCTCCTTAGACTCACACGGCTCGTTGAGTCATTTTTTCGTGAGCCATCGTGAGATGAGATGACTGACGGGTGAGACGACGAACTGCAGGTCTTTCTCATCGACTGCGATGGTAAATTTCAACCGCCGCCCCGATCCAGGCTTCGTCTGAATTAGGCTAATCCGCCTCCAAGGCGTCCTCTGGTCCGGAGACCACCTGTTTGACGGCATCCGCGAGACTCTCGCCTTCCTGCGCTCAAGAGGTTGCTTACCACCCTTCTTCTCACCCCCAGTAACCTCTCTCTCACCCTCCCTGCCCCCTCTCTTCCGTGACCAGCTCAAACAGAAAGCAATGGCAAAGCTCGTGGCACCTAACCTCGTCTCGGTGTTTTCCCCCCACCAACAGGCAAGAGAACCGTCTTCGTAACCAACAACTCGACAAAGTCCCGCCAGGAGTACCTCAAGAAGTTCACCTCCCTCGGCATCCCGAGCGACGTCGAGGACATCTTCGGCTCCGCCTACTCCTCCGCCGTCTACGTCTCCCGCATCCTCGACCTCCCCGAGGGCAAGCGCAAGGTCTTCGTCATCGGCGAGGCCGGCATCGAGGCCGAGCTCCGCGCCGAGGGCGTCGACTTCATCGGCGGCACCGACCCGTCCCTCCGCCGCGACATCTCCCCGGAGGACTTCGCCGGCATCGCCGACGGCTCCCTCCTCGACCCGGAGATCGGCGTCGTCCTCGCGGGCCTGGACTTCCACATCAACTACCTCAAGCTCTCGCTCGGGTACCAGTACCTCCGCCGGGGCGCCGTCTTCCTCGCCACAAACACCGACAGCACCCTGCCCATGTCGCACACCTTCTTCCCCGGCGCGGGCTCCATCTCCATCCCGCTCGTCAACATGTCCCAGCAGCAGCCCGTCGCGCTCGGCAAGCCGTCCCAGGCCATGATGGACGCCGTCGAGGGCAAGTTCCAGCTCGACAGGGAGCGCACCTGCATGATCGGCGACCGCCTCGACACCGACATCAAGTTCGGGCGGGAGGGGCGGCTGGGCGGCACCCTGGCCGTGCTGACGGGCGTGCACAAGAAGGAGGACTGGGAGAAGGAGGGCGCCGCCGCCGTGCCCGCTTACTACGTCGACAGCCTTGCCAGCCTGAACCTCGATGCGTGAGAGGGCGCCTGCGATGTCACCTGTTTTGCTGCGCGTCATTGAAAAGATTATGATTTCTATGACAAGAGGCATTAGATGCTAGAAGACACTCCATAACGACCCCGCGTTAGAACTAGAAGCAGAAGCACACCCTTTAGAAGTATACACAATGCACTGGCGCTCTCCCTCCTACTCTTTCACACATGCTCTTTCTAACTTGCTCGCACCGCTATTTCCGCTCTAGATTTTACTGCAACATCACTGATGTCGTACTTCGCATCCTACGTGGAGAGGAAGGTTTACCTCTCCTTCTTGCTCTGTCGCTTGGCGAGTTCGCTCGTCTTGATGACCTTGGGCTGCGGCTTCTGGTACCCCCAGAGGGACGTGGGCATGAACATGCCGACCTGCTTCTGGTAGTCGGCGTACCCGGAGTACTTGCCAGACGTGATGAGCTCGGTGAGCCAGGTCGAGCCCTGGAACAGCATGATCAGCGCGGCGGAGCCGGCGAACGTGTAGCTGAGCAGCACCTTGGTCGCGAAGCAGCTCCACTGGTACAGAACGAACCAGATCATCTGCTCGGCGAAGAAGTTGGGGTGGCGGCTGTACGCCCACATGCCGTGCGTGACGAAGCCGCGGTCGAGGTCCTGCTGGGACCAGCCGCGGGGCACCTTGCCGTCCTTGAGGTACGCGTGCTTGGCGGTCTGGTAGTCCCACTGCTGGCCGTCGGAGATGTACTCGGAGACGACGAGGCCGACGATGATGGAGAAGAAGGCCCAGTCGGCGGCGGAGATCTCGGGCTCGAGGCGGCTGGCGAGGAGGAGCGAGTAGGCGGGCGCGGCGGAGAAGGCGAGCAGGAGGACGGACTGGTAGAAGGAGATGAAGGTTATATTGAAGATGAAGAAGACCCAGCCGGGGACATAGTTACGGAGGATTTCCCTTGGAGGAAGAGATGTCAGCGTCGCGTTCCATGTTGCAGATTGCTTAGGGATGCTTACCATCTGTAATCCTCGCTTCCACGTTCATAGCCACCTTTGCGCCAGTAGTTGAAGGTCAACCGGGCCTGTACACCGCGCGTCGTCAATACGTGTCCTGCGGAAGGGACGGAAGCAACATACACTCCAAAGCGTTGTCGCGACGCCAGCCAGAAGAACCCGCTGTGCCGGCTCGCCGTTCAGGTACGCCCAAGCCCCCATATGAAGGACGTACCAGTTGGGCAGGAGACTCCACAGGCGGTCGATCTGGGAGTAGTTCTTGTGGTACTCCGACACGCCAAGGACGACGAAGCCCAGCACGAGGGAGAAGAATGTGGCCGACGTGAGGGGGTTCGTCTCGAGGTAGATCCGCGGGAGGGCCTGCGGGCTCGCGGCGATGCGGCGCGGAAGCTCGAGGAGCCGGGGGATGAAGGGCTCCGCGGCCTTGGACCACTCGGAGCACTCCTGGAGGGAGCTGATTGCGGGGAGCGCCATATCTGCCGACTTTTGTGTGTGTTGAATTTGAAAGCCGTATCTACGCTGCGGTAGTCGGTTCTCGTCTTGCAAAGAAGAAGGAATTCAATTGCGCGTGGAACCCTCGTCGAGAAGTCGTGATGTTTTTACCAGAGACCGTTTGGCGGTTAGGAAAACGTGGGGTGGTGCAAACACAGCGTCATAGATCCATAAATCGGGCGCTGAAGGAGCTCAGGTGCCGCGGCCGCCGGGCAAGGTGCAGGGGTCGCCGGGCACTTCCAGCACCGAAGACCCGCTAAGGACCTGCCCCAAGCTCCTTTCATTGCGACGCGCCGATGCACATCTACCAAGACGACCTGCTCGACATCGAACATCATCAGAGCTGACAGATCGATCGTCAAGAGTTGGTGTGCGAATCCCACCCTCCCTTTAATACTCGCCAAAACCTGGTCTCGGTCTCACACGTCAGTTTGTCCCTGCAGATGGATGGTCGGGATTGCCAGGCGTCCCTCCGCCCCAGCTGAAAGCACGGCGCGGCTCAGCGCTGGGGGTGAAGCTCCAGTGATCCAATGAACGCTGTTGCCCCGCTGTGGAGTTGCACTAGGCGACGGCCTGGACCACTGCATAACCTCACTGCCGCCTAGACGCGTCAAAATTTTGACTTCGTTAAACATTGTGAATCTTCAGAAAACAGAGGAAGAAGAAGCATCGCTGCTAGGACGGAACACATTCGCGTTGCTTGAAGCAAAGACTTTGTCAGCTTCTGATGAGCTAATTTGGCCACTTGCAAACTAAGCAGAGGGGCTCGGAGGGAGAGCTCGAGACGCGCATGCCTTGTGAAAACGCGATTCCCGGTGGGAAAGTGGTGGCAGCAGCATGAACCTTCCTTCCCGCACGACAATAACACACTTGCTGTCCACATCTTATCTACCGTGCTTGACATGAGTGCGGGATTTCCGTTGGCAACCATCTCATACCCGTGAGCCCCGTCCTCGTGGAGCGGCAAGATGAGGGTGCTCTGTGTTGCAGAGAAGCCATCCATTTCCAAGGCCGTGGCTGGCCACCTGGCTGGAGGCAGTCCCACTGTCGTGAGTCTTTGCACGACACCGTATTCCAAACACTCCGAACTTACCAAAACGACAGAACAACACACGCTCGCAGTACATCAAGAACTACGGCTTTGACTTCAACTTCGGCCCGCCATGGAACGACTGCAACGTCACCATGACCGCTGTCCTCGGCCACCTGACAGGCTTGGAGTTCACCGAAGCGAACAAGAGGTGGGAGCACCCGCCGCCGGAGAGTCTCTTCACCGCGCCGGTGGTGACTGTGGTACCTCAAGTAGGTTTTCGATACTCTCATCCAGAAGCGTTTGCCGCAGGCTGACCAGCCTAGGACAAGAAAACTGTGGCCGAGAACATTGAGCGGCAAGCACGGTTCTGCCAGCTGCTCATCATCTGGACCGATTGCGATCGTGAGGGAGAGCATATCGGAAAGGAGATCGTCAACGCTGCCAGGAAAGGCAACGAGAGGATCCAGGTCAAGAGAGCGACCTTCAGCAATATCGAGCGAGCGTGCGTTCGACACCCTATAACTGCTTCGGAAGCATGCTGATGATGGCTAGACACATTCTCTCTGCCGCTCGACGCCTGGCCGACTTGGACCAGAAGCAAGTCGATGCCGTTGATGCCAGAATCGAGCTAGATCTGAGGATCGGGTACGCCTTCACCCGTTTCCTGACACTCAGCCTTCGCCCCCTAGGAGGTGCTTTTGACCAGAGGACGGTCAGCTACGGTAAGGCCACCTTTCATGGTACAATCGTTGCGGGCTGACGAAGTTACCAGGCTCCTGTCAGTTCCCGACCCTGGGGTTTGTTGTAGATCGCTACTTTCGAGTCCAGAAGTTCGTGCCCGAACCCTTTTGGAGCATCAAGGTCATGCATTCTCGTGATGGCAAAAAGGCCAACTTCAGCTGGTCGCGGAACAGACTCTTCGACCGCATGTCTGTAATCATCCTTTACGAGCGTTGCATCAGGGCGAAGAAGGCCAAGGTCACCAAGATTCAGGAGAAGCCAACGAGAAAATGGAAACCGCTGCCCCTGACAACCGTCGAGCTCCAGAAAGCCGCAACTCGCTTGCTGCGCATGAGTGGTCAGCAGGCGATGACCGTGGCAGAGAATCTCTACAACAAGGGGTTCATCAGCTACCCAAGAACAGAGACGGATCGCTTTGACAAAGGGATGGACCTGAAAGCCCTAGTCAGGAAGCAGACGCCAGATGCCAGATGGGGAGAGTATGCCCAAGGTCTCCTGGACGGAAACTTCAGCCAGCCCCGCGAGGGGCGACATGACGATAAGGCACACCCGCCCATCCATCCTGTCACATACGCAGCACCGACTGTGCTCAACCCGGACGAGAAGCAGCTCTACGAGTACGTGGTCCGACGCTTCTTGGCGTGTTGTTCCGAAGATGCCAAAGGCATGGCAACAGACATTGAGATACTTTACGGGGAGGAGACATTCCACGCGCGAGGACTACGCGTCTTAGAGCGCAACTATTTGGAAGTCTTTGTCTACGAAAAGTGGAATGACTCGGCCGAGCTGCCCACCTTCACACAGGGCGAGACGTTTGAACCAACCGAGGCCATGATGACGGACGGCAAGACTAGCCCGCCGGGATACCTGACAGAGGCGGACCTCATAGCTCTCATGGACGCCAACGGCATTGGGACAGACGCGACCATGGCAGAGCACATTCAAAAGATTCAAGACAGGGAGTATGTCATGCTCGCTGACGGTGGCCAACGGGGCCAGGACGGTGACGACGATGACGACCAGGATGGGCCCCCGTCGCCGCAAGCGCGAGGTGGCCGAGGCGGACGAGGGGGGCGCGGCAATCGTGGCGGACGCGGTGGGAGAGGGGGCCGCGGCGCGTCGTCGGCCGGACGGAGAGGTCTCAAAGTCTTTATCCCGACACAGCTCGGCGTGGCACTCATCACGGGGTTCGATCGCATGGAATTTGAAACAAGCCTGGGTAAGCCCTTCTTGCGCAAGGAGATGGAGAACAAGATGAAGGCGATATGCGACGGGCGCATGACCAAGGAAGCCGTCTTGCGCGAAAGTCTGGGCCAGTACAGACAAGTATTCCGCGACTCTCAAGAGCGGCTCAACGTGCTCAAATCGGTCAGTCGGGGACCCATACCCATCACGACGACGCGCGCTGACTTTACTAGGCGTGTCGCGAATACATGTCACTATAGTGTTGCAGCAGCAGGCATGGGCTTTCGTGGTGTCGATAAGGGCTCAGCCCTTATGGTATGCGAGACGTCAAGGCGTCGAGGCGAGATGGGATCATCCCGCACGATGTCGTCGCCGTAGCAAGGCTCCATCCATACGCACAAGGGCCACAGTGCGAGGATTCGTTATCAATCGTGTCCACAGGAATCCAAACGTGGGCGTGACGACTGGCGCAGTACCGTGAGTGGGGTGGGAACGTCAAGTTCCGAGGATCGGCGCCGTTTCTGGGGCCGTTGAAGCAAGTCGAAGTGGGGCGAAGCGACTAGGTTGTTGTGGACGCGTCGGCTGTCGGCCAAACCTTGCTTTCCGGGCATAGCTGCTGACTAAAGCAGCCAAAACCGAGTACTAACAGGCCATCCATCTTCTTTGACCACAGCAGTGCATGCATGCGTAGGCGAGCTCCTTTCACATTTGATCACAAGAAGCCATCCGGTCGGGCGTGGACTCGTTTTACACGGCAGTCAGATACCGGACCTGGAAGGTAACTTACGGGGGGGGCTTTTGTTGAATGGAAGGGCCATATGTGTGTGGCCTGGGCGAAGGTGCACGTACACTTCGGCGTTTACGCGGTATAT